>JANHFT010000581.1:60483-70697 GCA_032467955.1 Pseudoxenodon macrops | reverse complement strand
GTTTTGGTCCGTGATGTCACCAGCCATCTTTTTTATGGTTTTTTTTTGACGGAAATGATTTTTGGGGGGATTTTTTGCTGTTTTGTTTCTTCTGTGCATGGGCAGAAGCCGAGTTTCAGGCACTGTGCATGCGTCACCATCTTGTTTTTGGCCTTTTTTTGAATTTTTTTGCACTGTGCATGCGCGCCTATGTGAAAAGTTTGTGCACCCACGAGGCGCGGCCACGCGGTGTGGGAGGAAGCGAACCGGCCGCAAGGTAAGTTAGAACCCATCTCCGGAAGAGTTACATATAAAATACTCATTTCTTCAAAGGCAAACTGATGAGGTTGCTTACCAGTCAATTCCCCAGGTTTCTTCATTTACCGTTGTCTCTTCCTTGGCAAGTGGATATACAGAGCAGTGAGCTGCATAGCCCTGCAATTTTTATTTTGTCATGCTTGCAATGCTCAGAATTGTTATTTAGCTTTGAAGTAAGCTTTAATTCCTACTGCTAAAGTAACAATGTCCATCCATCCATCCACCCATCTACACAGGCATCTGTCAATCATTCAGTCCGGTGTGGTAGGGGTAATGTCTGTCGATGCATTGGTACTGATGGGCATCTCAATGTGAATCCCAGAGCTTGATGTATTTATTGATGATGTCATTATGTAGTCCTAAATACCCACCCAGCCTCTTAGTTAGGAAGCAAGCTTAAGATAATAATTTAATCAGTCCAGTGCTTCAGAACATGTATGGTAGAGTAAAGTCTTTTCATCTCACTTTCTTTTTATCCTCTGGATTTCTTTCCCAGGAACTATAGTGCCTTTAGGAAGCACAAGAGAATCGAGATGAGAAGTTATAGTGGTGCTTTTTCTGTTGACATGCTTTTCTGACGAACACGTGTCATTTCCAGATGCTAAGAAAGCAGCTTCCCAGGAAGACACCTGAAACAACAACTGCCTTCACTTCACTCTATATCTTTGGTGAAAGCCACAAATCCACTCCTCTCCTTTTATATCCCTCTCATTTATCAAGTCGGTTTTGTGTTTTGCTTTGTTTTCATTCCTCTACGCCAGAACAAATCTCAGCCAGAGGCAGGTGCCAGGAAGTGCTGTAATCAGAGGAATGTGTTTCTATCTTTAGTTCTTTTAACTGCAAGGAGAATTGCTGTGTTATTTTATTTAAATAAACACAACCTTTTATTGGAAATGTGAATTAGCTTCTGTATAAAGGGGTGTGCCCTAGAGATTTGTTGCTGAGCAGTGTTCTTACTGTAGAACAGTTTCCCCAATCTGGAATCTTCCAGAAATGATTTCAACTTTTCAGCCAGAAAGGTGGCAATTGAAGAGTTTTCATGCTAATGCTTTTGGAAGTGCCAGATTGGAGACCCCATAGAGAAGATGGATACTCTGAAGATATTCTTCAGTTCCTATTTCTACTGCATCACCTCTAAGTATCTCAGGTACAAGATCACTTCATAGTTCTTGGCATTAATTAAACAGCAATACCTGCCATCCTTTAACGTCTAGTTAGAACTGCTAGGGCATACATCTTGGGCGTCCCTTCCATGTGCATAAAAAGGATGGGAGGTCATGAGAAAAACCTCACTGCATCCTGTTGGTCAGGTATTTGAGATGGAATCTACCAAGAAAGTCATCAATTAAACAGAAGGCCTTTTGATTATGGTGGAGAAAGTAAAGGTTCTTTCTTTTCTTTTTTTTTAAAGGAGAAAGCAAGTCAAGATGGGAAGTCTCAAAAACATTCCAGAAGGAGAAAAAAAAAAAACCTGGCAAAGTGTTTCTGTACAGTTGCATGAAAAACGTCAAAGACAGCTCTCCATGAAGATACCAAGAGATTAACTTGATTCAAAGGAGACGTGAACAAAAAAATTATCTTCGCAACTGAAAAGAATAAAAGGTAGAACCAAAGAAGGCAGATTATTTTGAATTGGAATGTTTTAAAAAGATTAATTGCTGAGTATGCTGGTAATTTCTTAATGGATGCTCTGTGTGCGTCTTCAAGTCAGTTTTTGACTCCTGGCAACTGTATGGACTAGTCCAGAGGTGGTATTCAGCAGGTTCTGACCAGTTCTGGAGAACCAGTAGCGGAAATTTTGAGTAGTTCGGAGAACCAGCAAATACCACCTTTGACTGCCCCCCCCATCTATTTGCTGCCTCCCAAGTCCCAGCTGATTGGCTGGGTCTTCTTTTGTTGACCTGCACAGGAGAATGGAGCTGGAAAGCAGGTTAGTGGGGTGGGGAGGGGATGGAGATTTTACAGTATCCTTCCCCCTGGAGTGGAGTGGGAATGGGGATTTTACAGTATCCTTCCCCTGCCACACCCACCATGCCACGCCCACTACGCCCACCAAGCCATGCCCACAGAACTGGTAGTAAAAAAAATTGAATCCCACCACTGGAATAGTCCTTGTAGTTTTCTTGGTAAAACTTTTATAAGTAGTTTGCCTTGGCCTTCTTCCTAGAGCTGAGAGAGAATGACTCGCTCAAGATTACCCAGCTGATTTTGTGCACCTAAACTGGGACTAGAACTTACCAGTTCCCTAGCCTGGTGCCCTAACCTGTGCACCAAATTACAATGGATGTTAGGCCTGCTATTTTTTTTCTTCTTCTTTCAACATCAGGACCCCAAGCAGAAATCTAGGTTTTTCTTAGCACCTTAAAAAAGTATTTATAGCAGGACATTAGTCTGTTAATTTCTGCCTATCTCATATAAGCTTTGGAGCCCTTCCTCTGGAAATGTCACTTAATATAGTAACACTCTGGAGACTTATGGGAATATAACATCATTTCCAGCACCACACAGAGAGATTGTCTTCATTGTTGCTGCCGACATCTTCAACTTTGCGGTGTTATGGATACATACTTATTTTTCAAAGAGCTTCACAGAGCTTCACTGTACCTTTGACATCTGAATTTAAGACTAAATTAAGACTAAATAAGTCATTGCCTTCCTGATTTAAGCTTACATTTAAACTACTTAATACAGAGAGAAGGTTGCACTTGTGCATTCACTGGACATCACTTCCACTGGGGGAAAAATGACTTACCTCTGTGTAACCAAGGATTAGACAGGGCTTCCATGTGTTGGCACACTGAACACAATAGGAATGGGGTTCAACTTACATGCCAGCCAGATATCTTCTAACCAAGATATCGAGAATATTATTCAATCCTGCCAGCATTCTGCATTTTCATTAGTTGCCAGGAAACAATATAATGTGAAGTGCTCAGTCATCCCAGATGTTGCTGGGAAAGCTTTCCTGTAATTATTATCTAATTTCCCACCTCATTCTTGCATCCTTTTCAAAAACATTCCACTGTCACTTCCTCTTCATGACTATTTTATCTCTTACTTCTGTTGCACCTTTTTATTGAGCTTGGAAACAGAGGACAGGAGTTAAAATGCAAGAGGAAGGATCCCTACTGTGAGATGTTTTCAATCTAAATTAGTCTGACAATAGTCCTCTGACAACAGTAGCTGGATGACAGGTCGAGAGGATTGGGAAAGACTGCAGCAGAAACCAGGACAAAAGGGACCTTGCTACCAGTTAAAATTGATTTTAGATTTGGAAGAAGAGTTCACATATATTTTGTATCAACAAACCGGACAAAGTAAATCATGTCAATTTGGTGTAAGCCGCAAAATAATTAAGAGTCACAATGGCAATTTTATTCCTGGAATAGGTGTCCTTAATACTGTTCTGCTAGATTGGATGGCAATATAAAATGAGGACAGGGCTGTCTGTCTGCCAACAGATAACATCAGCACAAAGACAGATTGGTATGGAGCAGACTTCTTTTGATAGCTTTGCTCTAAGCTGCCAGCGCTTTGAAGGGTCCTCAGAGATGGATGGGAAGGCAATGAAATTCTTTCAATACATGCAGGACATGTCACTCCTGGTATAAGGGGCAATAGGACACTAAACTAATTGCTAGGGATCATTAGCTAGACTGGAACAGAGGAGGTTGGCTTTCGGTCCCAACCAGATAATTTAAGTTTCTGACTTCTTATCAAAAACAGCTTCATCTTTTTAGTGTTTTGTAAGTAGAAAAGTGGAATAAATAGACTTTAGATGATAATGCAATCATCATAGGACACTAGATAAAGAACCAGTCATTTTAACTAAACAGGAAACTGTGGCCAGGGTTACTTCTTTCCAGAAAAAACTACATCTAGCATGTTAGCCTGAGTTGTTACTAGGTATTCCTTGGTAGATGCCTTTTTGGATCTCCTTAGATGCAGAAATAACCTAGAATAGAGTGATCTTGATCATTTGGGACAGGTTCAATTCCATCTGGGTCATGTTGAACATTATACTTGAGCCAGTTTGCTCTAGTGGTTAAGGCACCAGGGAGTTCTAGTCCCACATATTTTTGAAATTTTTGGGTGATATTGGACCAGTCATTCTCACTCAGGTCAACTCAGTTCACAGGGTTGTGGGGGAAATAAGAGGAGGAAGGTATGTTGGATACGTGTGATTTGTAAAAATAATAAAGGCGGAATACAATTAAATAAATAAAATTATGTTTTCATTGACTGATCATGTTTAGCCCCATCTTGAATACCTGTTCAGAGATTCCATTGCCTCAACTGGGACTGTGATAGAGGTACATAGTTAGTACAATGTATTGACATTATCACATCATAAATCTCTCAATGACTTCTCTCAAGGGTGTTAAGTAAATGTTGAAAAACTTTGAAATGAAGATAGAATCCAATGATACTATGCAGTATAAATTTATGGTATAAATTTTGAAAAACATTTTCATGTTTGTAGTTCCCAAGATGCTCTTTATAGTAGTGGAAAATCATCTTCCCAGCAGCAACACTTTATGGCAACCAGCTGCTCAATTTGAATAGTCAGAGAAATGAAGTTCCATCTGATTTACAGTGTATTTGGCAATGGAAGACTTGGCACCAGTGAATTAGTCCATTTTCTCCCTTTCACCTTCCATTAGAGTAAACCATAAACCATAATCCAGACCACATCATGGAGCAGAATAGAAGGAACATTGTCTATTGGGTCGTATGAAACCACAGTTGAGTTCAGTTCAGTTGAGACCACATGTTAAAATGTACTTATATTCTTCTTTAATAAGAGTAAGATAGTTTGCACAGCAAAAGAAAAGCAAAACAGCTTTCTATTGTTCTACCTAAAGCTATACTGAGCAATCTAATGTATTGAGTGCAAGGCAAGAATATACTTTAGTCTTTGTAATATAATGTCTTTCAGTTGCATTAGGACCACAAGACTCAGAATTGTTAGCCAGCATGATATTCTATAATCCTAACTCATTTGAAAAATATCTAGTTGGGGAAGGGATCAATGTAATTGGAATTTTGATGCTCAGATGCTACCCTCATATGTTACACTTACATTAAGCCTATTTCACATATGAGTGCTTAACTCTAACCAGATCAATAATCAATAAGATGACAGAGAAAGCTGCCTGTTGATATAAGGACTATAGGAGGATAAGTAACTAATAACAGCAGTTTTTGGAGTTCCTGTTATTTATAAAAAATACTCTAAATTAGGCGATGAATGTAACAAACACTTTGCACTGAAATATTATTTACAATTATTTACATGGTAGTAATACCGATAATTTTATTTTTATATATATCCCGCTTTTATTAATTTTACAAGTAATAAAGTGAACGTATCCAATGCATTCTTCTCTTCCTATTTTCCCCACAACAGCCTTGTGAGGTATATTGGGCTGAGAGTGAGAGACTGGCCCAAAATTATCCAGCTGGTTTTCATGGCTAAGATGGGACTAGAACAGGGATGTCAAACACAAGGCCCACGGCCCGGCTCCGGCTCGTGGGGGTGCTTAGATCTAGACCATGGGCCCACACTGGAAACAGTGAAGGACTGCCTCATGGTGCCTTTGCCAGTGAAAATGAAGCTTGGGAGGGCCGTGTATGGCCCTTCTGGGATCCGTTTTCAGCCATGACAGACTCCTGCTGTCCTCTGCCAGCAAAAATGGAGCTCAGGGAGGCCATGTGCGGCCCACCCAGGTCCATTTTCGGCCACATCTACCTCCTTCAGCTCTCTGTTTTTTGTTTTTGCTGGCAGAGGGCTGCAGGAGGCAGTCACAGCCAAAACTGGAGCTCAGGCAGGCCGTCACAGCTGAAAATGGAGCCTTGATAAGTGATGTCAAGCTGGCCACACCCCTCCCGCTCCCCCAAGGTCAAACACAACCCTGATGCGGCCCTCAATGAAATCAAGTTTGACACCCGTGGACTAGAACTCACCTGGTGCCTTAACCACCAGATCAAACTGGCTATCAATTATTTTTTATTGAATTTATTATATTTTTATTTATTTATTATATTGCATAAATATTTTATATTTATTGAAGTATTCTTTAATAGTAATTGAAATACCCTGTCTATTATTAAAAGTTTATTTTTCTTGGGCAAATTAAATTAGTCTTATATTTTTTTCTTAGCCAGATACTATGCTTCACATGGGTCATGCAGCAGAAGAGCATCTGTGGGAACTGACTGAAGAAAGGTAACCAATGATCCTGGATTATATGATCAGTTTTATTACTTCTTTTGTGAACAGGATGACTTATGAAGTGGACATATGAGGAGCAAGGGAACTTGATAGGAAGAGGCATAAACCCATGGCTTGGTTAAAGAATGGTCAATCTTTTCTGACTTCCATGGAACTCCACTTGAAACTAGACACTTTTAAAACTGCTGCTATCCAGCCAACATCTACATCATTTTTAATTTCAAACTGGCATCAACTTCCGGCTCCTTCCTACCTCTTTAGAGTTTCAATTTCCCGAGAAACCAAGGAATGTTCCTATTGTCTGACAATAAGACGAATATTTTTCCTCCTGGAAAAAAAGTCCTGTGTGGACTTTTTTTTTTCCATTCAAGGACCGACAAGAACAGAACATGTTCACTAAGATTAGACTAAGTGCAATCATTTTGGCATCACATTTATGTAAATTATTGATGTATAACACAGAATAAGTATCAACAATAAAACAAATGGAAGAAACATAGTCCAGTGTAAATGCAAACAACTAAATGGTCTGGAAAAAATAAAAGAGTAAAACTCACCTAATGCTGACAAGAACATAAGAAAACCTCTTTGAAAAAGGAGTTTCAAAGATAGGTAGCCATAACAGAAAGGGGGGTAGCTGATTATAATTCATGTTACTTCTGAGAGTGGGGGATCTTAGCACTGCTTTTTGAGACACTCTTTATGTCCTCGTCGCAACAAATTTTAAAGGACAACTGTAAGACACCACATTTTTTCCCCAGGAAAAATATTGCAGTTCACTTTTGTGAGGTATAATGAGGTCCACATCCACCAAATTAGTGAATAAATCTTACTTTTATTGCATTTATTTTTACTTTCCATTAAAATGAAACCTAACCTTGTAATTATTATTCACAATTTGCCATATTGCAAATACATGCAATTTTTTTTCTTTTCACACATCCATGTTGGCAATTGGGTACTTTGAAGTTCTTAAAAGTGGCACCAAATCTTTCATCGGTTACAGGTGGTGAACCTCAGTTCTCTGGGACAAAGTCAAGACATTAACTGGCTGAAAGATGCCCGTCCATTGTACAGAATGCTTCAGAATACGTGATAGTTATTTATTTTCATGATGATTAAAACATAATTCGTGTGAAATGGGTGCCGCAGATTTAGCTGCCAGTATTTGAGGCTAGATACAACTTGGCAGCTTAGTGAAATGATTTTTGTCATTTTGCTTTGGTCAAAAATCAGAAAAATAGCTGTGAAGTATCCTGGGTTCTTTGCAGGAAAAGCAAGGGAAGAGAGAAAAGCAAGCCATAATTGATTATAGGCTATAGCTCAGCAACCGGTCATACAATTTCCATCTCTTATATTGGCAGTTGCTTTATTGGCTATGATTAGGATTGAGTGAAGAGGTCAGACTTGAAAATTATAAGAAAAAAAAATGTATACGTGCCTTTGAACTTCTAGAAAACAGCAAGGGAGTCCATGGAAGGATATAATGTTGTAACAGCCTTGTTCTTGTGAGGTTAGAGAAAGGAGATGAAGTGGGTGAGGAGGGGGGTTAACTAAACTCTGAACAGCACCGACTTCAATTATTGCTATTAAGCTGCTGAAATCAAAGGAAAAAGTAGTATGTTTTCCACTTTTCATTTTGCACCGTATTTACCATTCTACTACTGCAATGAATTTAGATTGCAAAAGCAAACTAGGACAGAAGTGACAAACAGTGCTAATCTCCCCAATAAATGTTACAAAATCATTGTGTTTGCAGTATCAAGAGGCATTGTGGAGCATTGCATGGTAAATAATAAAGACAATGAAGCTCATGTGCAAAAGCCCATTCCTGTGTTTTTAGGGCTCTCTCCTATCACATACCCAATCCAGCCATATGGCTCATGCAGGTGGATCACACCTTGGGATCAAATTTATCACAGCCCTGATCAGCATTATCTACTTTTATAGCTTATTTCAGGCTGAGGTCCGTGTACTAACTTTCAACTTTCCTTGTTGTCCTTTAGCTTTGTTGGTACATCAGTGAAGAACTAAGAAGGGGCTCTAATTTCCATCTATTTTACCCTTGTAGTTAAGATAATTACATCACCATCTCTTTAGCTGGTTAAAAAAATCCCAAACCTTTTCAACAGACCGGGTCCTCTGCTTCTCCACTCATTCAGTCCTCCCACACTATCGCATTACTCCGATGGCATAAAGAGTTTGAATGATTTCCGCTGGGAGACACATAATGGAGGTATCTCTTTACAATGCCCCTCCTTCAGGCCAGCTGAATGCCTGAACAGCGTCTCAGAAATGCTGCCGCCCTAATCTTTTTAGCAACAAAGATCTGTTTCTTTGCTTAGCATGAAGTAGGCCTCAGAGGCTTGTGTGTGCCTTGGCCTGTAGGCCAAAAGCCTCCTGTTTACAATTTCCTTATTCCTGTTTTTAATGTTGTTCCGAGAGGAGCCACAAAGGACTGGTTTTATCCACAAGGAACAAGGGAGCTATTAGAGAAGGCCGGAGGAAGGAAGCGAGGGAGGAAGGAAGGAAGGAAGGCAGATCCAAAAGGAGCAGCCCAGGAGGGATTAGCAGACACAGCTGTTCCCTTCGGGAGCCGAGCTTTCTGCCTTTTATCATTTCTCCTGCATTTCATTTTATTATCTTACTTCCCTGTTTCTATCCTGGACATGTATTGGGCTGAATTTCACTGCAGTCACTGGAGATTAGAGGCTTGCAGTTATGTAAATTCTGCCTCTTTTGATCTTTTCCTTCAATGCACACCCAGTTCACATTTACCAAGGTAGCATAAGCCTTGCTTAATCAATATGCTACCCAGTCACTTAGATCATTCCTAAACTTGAATTAGGGAATCAAAATGCTCTGGTTTAGCCTACTCAAAGTAGATAAGTCAGACATGAAATCATACTGCGTAGTAACAGAACAATTCTTCAGATGTTATTTTGCGATAGATTGAATGAAACCTTTGCACTGCCATTCAAACACTTTCAGTTAAGGAAAATAACAAGAAATGAGGATTTCAAATTTAACATTAACTAAGTTGTTACACTCTCACACACCCCACCCCATTTGAGAATTTATAATCTGGTGAGTTCCATTAATGGACTAGCTAAATAGGATGCAAATCACTGGCATTGCACTGTATGCATAAGCTGGCTTCAGATGTAACACCAACCTGTAGTTTCTCTCAACGTGCCTGAGCCATGGCAACTTCAGGCTCAAAGAATCCCTTCTCCTTGTATATCCTGAATGAGGGGAAGGAGAAAAAAAAACCTTGCATCCTTTCAATGTGCAACAAGCCTCTTTCTCTTCTGAATATGGGAAACAAAGAGCTTTGTGCAAATTCTGGTCAGTATTTTTCTTAGATTTTTAAAATCTAGACTTTATTATTTGTATAAGACACTCAAGGTGGCAAACATATCTAATACTTCTTCTTCCAACAATCCCATGGAGTGAGTTGGAATGAGAAAGAGTGACTGGTCCAAGGTGACTTAGCTTGTTTTCATGCCTAAGGCAGAAACAGGTATTTTTATTTATTTATTAAACTTGTTGTCAGGCCTGCTTGTTGTCAGGCCTGCATTTTAATCCCGTTGGATTTTGCCTGCCACACTTTCAGCTATTCTACTATGCATTTTTCTGTTGTGGGAAAATGGGAGGGGGGATAGTAAGGAGTTGGAGATAT
>JANHFT010000581.1:37962-55312 GCA_032467955.1 Pseudoxenodon macrops | reverse complement strand
TTCTATTCTATTCTATTCTAGTCTAGTCTAGTCTAGTCTAGTCTAGTCTAGTCTTTCTTCCAATAAATACATTTTAAAATCTTGAAACTTCTGTGTTGTGTTATTTTGCAATAATATTTTAAATTTAGTTGGAAAACTATTTAAACTTTATCCAAAACTGTTCACAGAGCTTAACACTTTATTCAAAGGGAAAATAACATTTTTTCCAGTGTTTAATGATTTATTTATTATTCTTATAAAGGCTGCTATGATTGCAGTGGATTGCTTTTTTGTTGTGCTTTTATTTATTGAACTGTGGTTACCAAACATTGTCAAGTAACTGAGCAACATAAATCTATGATGCCTTGAAGAAAAAGAAATATAATGAATACCTTGAAAGACTTTGAAAGGCAAAGACCATTAACTTTGAAAATATACAACACAATAGTAAAACCAAATGGATGAGATAAAATGCTAGCATAACGAGCAATCTCTATAATAAAATGTAACATGCGCAACTGTGATGGTGTACTACCATCATGCACTTGCGTTACCTAAAATATTGCAATCTGTAAGGTGTAAACATTACTTAAACAACATGTGGTAAATCTGAAGTGATGAATAAAACAGAATTGATTATTTCCTGGAATAATTATGGTTCATCAGACAGTCACCCAGATGTTCAGACTGGATTTGGCATTTTTGTCTACTTATCGAGTCCTTTCCAAGGACCTGGGAGAGACAGATGTGGATGTTTGAGGCTGCTATGTATATAAATGAAGGATGGAAGCTGTTCCATGTAAAGCTGCCTCCTGCAATTGATTGATGATGATTTTGTCAATGCCAATGGTGTTCAAGTGGGGCTCCATTTGTTTTGGAATTGCACTGTTGGTACTATCTTTGCTTTCTTTTGCAACAGTTGTCCTATTTCTACTCGCTGGTCTTTGTATTTTGTTATCTTCTCCAGTTCTTTCTCTTCTCTTCTGCTCTTTCTAGGCATTGCCATGTCCACTTTCCAGACTTTTTTATCCTTCTTATCTACAATTGTTAAATCTGGGGTCTTATGTGGCAGATATAATTATTATTGCTTGGAAAGCCCTGCTTCCTCAAAATTCTAGCTTATGATTGAGGATGAAGACAAATGGTTTAAGCCCATAAAGCAACTTCTGATTTTGTTTATTTATTTTTAAATTGAACATATATTCCACCAAATCATAATCAACTTGCAATGGTTTACAATAGAATAACACAAGTAATGCCACTGCAATAGGAACACATCAAAATAACAAATCATAATAAATGAAGCATGACACAAATCAATTAAAATTAATACATTTATAAAAAGCTGAGAAATTCTAAAGGAGTCTGCTGTTCTCACCCTCTTTCGCCTGTTACTTCCTGTTGTCTAATCTACTCCTAAAGACCAAGGATCCTTCCATATCATGTAGCAGCTTGCTTGGGGACTTTGCCCAAAGTCTTGAAAATCCCAAGCAGCTGCACCTCCAGAAGTATTCCCCTGACGGAACCTGTTCTAGAAGCAACTGAAGAACAGCAGCTGCTTTCTACTGAAGGTGGGAACCAGGAAGGATGATCAATATGCCGTCACCCAAATCAATGAGAAGGAATGGCTTGGTCAAGTCTGTCCATTCCTTGAGGTGACTGGTCTCTTTTTGACCACTGCCTTGAGTCAGGTTAGGTTTCCCTCTTGCTTTTCCTTCTCTGAGATGTTATCCCTGAAAGATTTCAAGAGCCAGAAGTCCCAAGTAGTGAGCGATAGGAAAGGACATCCTTCTCTGCCTTCTTGCCAATTTATACACACATTGCCCTTGTGCAGACAGCAAAAGTTGCTACCCAAGGAGCAAAGAGTTATTTGCTACATTGTGGATCATAAGGCATCTTTTGTCACAGGCAGGAGGTGACCCAGGTTGAACCATCATTAACTCTGAAAAGAGTCTCTGCTCATTAGCACCCAAGCATATTTCAGTCTTTTTTAAAAAGAGAAGAGAAAAGGAAATTACCATTGGTTATTTTTCCTCCCCATACATATTTATAATAGTTGGAGAAATCTCTTCTAAAATATAACTGTTCACTGACTATCATTACGTGTTGCACCTTATCATTCTTGACAAATGTATCTTGTATTTTATGTATACTGAGAGCACATGCACCAAAGACAAATTCCTTGTGTGTCCAATCACACTTGGCCAATAAAGAATTCTGTGGTTGTTATATACAGATGGACCTATATCTGTATTCCCACTTTGTGCCTCAACTGACTCAAGCCCGAGGAGACACTCTTAAGTGCCTCATGCTTTCACAGCACTTAATTTGCCTTGTCCTTTGGTCATTTGTCTGCTCCTTTTCCTTCTCTGCTGCTTCCTGCCTCGTAAAATGATAGCCAGCTGCCTCTTCAAGGGAATGATGGAAATCTCCTGGGAACAACTGAGAGGAAGGGAGAGTTGAAGGAAACATGTCCCCCACCCCCACGGATGGTCAGCTAAATGCTATCATGAGCTGTTTATCAGTCCAGATGGCTGATTGGCCACCATGGTTGTACAGAAGGAAAAAAGTCAATGTTTTCAAAAGAAGCAACAGAAAAAAATATCCCGAGATTTCTTTTAAAGCAGAACAGGAAATGAATCATATATTTTCTCAATGATAATTTTAAAAAATTAATCCCATCTTAATTGTGTAACAATTGATCAGAGGATGACTGATATAGATGTAGTCATCTTTACAATATATATACTTATCTATTAAAGACAATGGTAGTCCAGTTGCTTATGATTAAATTCTTATTGACTGCCATGATTCTTACATCAGTTCTGAATCCAGCACTTCTTAAAGGAGGGCTTTGTAGATAGTGTGAATTGTCAGGCATGAAGCAAATTATAACAATCTCCAGCCACAATTACACTCAATGCTTTGATCTGTGATGACTTCATTTTAGCCAATATTCTCATTTCATGGTTTTTTTCTTCCCCACTTTATATTTATTATTTAAGTTTATTCCACATTTATTCCTTTTACAAACAACCCAAGGTGGTGAATATATCCAACACATATTCCTCCTCCTATTTTTCGCACAACTCCTCTATGAGGTGGGTTGTGCTGAGAGAGAGAGAGAGAGATAGTAACTGGCCCAAAGTCACCCAGCTGACTTTCACACCTAAAGCAAGACTAGAATTCACAGTCTCCTACATTGTAGTCTGGTGCTTTAACAGGGTATAACTACGGTATGTTACAGTTAGTCATCAGATTTCTGTCAATATGACTTATATTATTTTCTTCAAAGAATGACAGGAATTGAAATTTGATGAAGGTGCAAACTATTCAATTTTAGATATCAATTAGTTTTTCACGGATGTATACTTCCCAAAGGTCAGGTAGCAGCTGTGGTCAGGAGGCCTTTGTACCAATTCATCTTGTTCAACAGTTGAATCTGGACAGTATGAAAGCTTTGTCACTGTCTCCTGAATGGACCATTTCAATTTACTCTACAAGGGGCTGCTCTTAAGCATTTGAAACCTGCCACTGGTCCAGAATGGTAGCACATGCAGTTTGAAGCACACCCCAGTATATCCTTATAACACTATTGTTTTATAAGATGCATTGGTTTCTAACAGACTTCAGGATGCAATTCAAGGTGCTAGTCTTTAAAGAACAGGTCCAGGTTAATGATAGAGCCATTTCAGTGGTGAAATCCAATTTTCTTTTACTACTGGCTTTGTGGGCGTGGCTTTGTGAACATGGTGTGGCTTGGTGGGCGTGGCAGGGGAAGGATACTGCAAAATTCCCATTTCCATCCCACTCCTGGGGAAAGGATACTGCAAAATCTCCATTCCCACCTCACTCTGGGGCCAGTCAGAGGTGGTATTTGCCAGTTCTCCGAACTATTCAAAATTTCCGCTACTGGTTCTCCAGAGCCTGTCAGAACCTGCTTGATTTCACCCCTGGGCCATCTGTTTCCCATGATTTCTACTTGTCCCGCTGGATAGGGTGGAGTGGGCATTTTCTCTTGTAGCACATTGTGATCTGGCCCAGTCATCCAGATGAAGATTCCAAGGAAGAATTTCAGTATTGTGGGGAACAGAATTATAATGTAATGGGTCTTATGGGACACGGTATTCTTAATAGGCAAAACATTGATACATGGAATATACTATTAATTTCTTGACACACAAAATAAGGAAGTATGCTGTTTAAGATGTTGGACCTTGAAGATCTTGGTTCAAGGTCATTCCTTATGAAGGCTCATTGGGTAAGCTGGGAATAATTTGAGTAGAGTCTTCTGCTGGGGGGGGGAAAGGGAGTTATGAATCTGAGAAAACAAACAAATAAAACAGCCAAACACACCATTTTAAGCTCCCAACTGGTTGAAATGAGGTTAAGGTAGGATAGAGCACTGGTTGGCTATCTTTCTATTGAGCTATCTGATGAGCACCACCTTTGGAAGTGGCTTTATAAGATTGCACGGGAACTGAGCAACAGATGGAAGCTAGCCTCTCATGGGTGAATGGAACTCAGAAAACATTAGTCCTGCAGAAATACTTGATCACTGTTGCCAGAGTGTTGGTTGGGATTGCTGCAGTGCGAAGGAAGGGGAAACCAAAGATGGAGTGATCTCTTCGGGTGCTAGATCAATCGTACAAGAATATAATAGTATAATCTAATTTCTACATAAAAATAATTTGAGGTTCTAACATTGGATTTGAATCATCCTTTTCAACAAGCCTGTTTAACTATGTCTTACAACTTGCTCCAGTAATAATAAGAGTGATTGCTCCAAGCATAAGGATGCATCCATTGTCCTCTACTGGCTTAGTAAAAGTAACTTAATGAGAAATTACTTTTGAATAAGGCAACATTAGAATAGAGTCCCAAAGGTGCTTTTTCAGGAGGCAACTGGACTTTCTTGTTTTTTCTTTGAAGATGTTTCACTTCTCATCCAAGAAGCATCTTCAGCTGTGACTGGATGGTGGAGAATGGAAGGATTTATATTCCTTGCAGATCCTTCCATTCCCCACCATCCAGTCAGAGCTAAAGAAGCTTCTTGGATGAGAAGCAAAAAAAAATAATCATTTGTAACTTTGAACACTACTACACTCACTACAATCACTAAATGAATAATGTAAGTCAAAGACTGGATTGCTATTCAAATCAAAAGGCACAATTTCCTGCGAGATGGGGCAAAAGAAAGATGAAACATTATAGATAAAAAAGAAAGCCAAGCAGGATATAGAACTTGGCTGAGTTTTGATACATGCCTTAGCAACATTCAAATGCCATTTAATTTACATGATTGCACTCAGCTGATTAGAAGGGATGCCTAGGTACATTTCTCCTTTTGTCTCATTTTCTGATCTGGGAATTCTGTGTGAGAATAGTCAATTGTTTGAGCATTTCAGGCTTATAGTGTTAAATCCTCCACATGCAGTTGCTTAATCTATGCCTTTGATAAAATCAGTGTGCAAAGCTATGTGGGCTGTCATTGAGTCATCAATGATGGGGAAGGATGTGACCGTGATCAAGTCAGTCCTGGGAAATCTCTCTCATCTTCAAGTAATTCAGCATTGATTGACAGACTCAATTTGTTGTTATTTCAAACATCTCTGAAAGGGCCTTGGTTAAAAACAAACAATCTGCTTTAGTCAGCTTATCTACTACATACAGTTCACTAAAGGGTTAGGTTGGTGGTGCACAGACCTATTTGAAAGCTTTAGGTTAATCCATGGACGGGGCTGAGAATAAATCAGTATTTGTCATATACCGATATGTTGGGCAAACTTTTGGAATATCATACAAGCATTGCCCACATTTGAACAGTTTGCATTAAAAGGTTAGGGCCAAATTAAACAGGATATTCCCTATGTGTACCCTGTTATGTGTGTGCTTTTAAGAACACAAGGAACATTTCTATGTGTATGCATGCAGGCTGATGAGGAGAAGAACTAATACTCATCAAGCTAGCTAGGTGGCAATTTTGGATTTGTCTAAGCAAGATCAACCCAATTTAGTACTGTACGTGGATGGCTAACTACCGGAAAATACCAAGAGTGTAAGCTAGTTTAGCAAATTGTAACATCATGGAAGAAGACAATGGCAAATCACAGGTGTCTTACTTCATGTCCCATCTACAATACAGAGCAATGTCATCTTTCAGGGTGAAAAGGGTTTTGTCTCAGAAGCTTCAATGGCCCTGGTTTGGTATGTTTTCCTCAAATCTTTAAACATCTGGTTCTTCCACCGGCCCTCAGACAATGTGGATTATGTTCCGCCAGCTGAAATGTCATTGACTGTTACTGGATTTTGTTGCGTGTTGGTGTGCTATTGGTTTTTATTGTGTGGTTTTTCAATTCTCATATGCAAATTGCTACAGGAGCTTTTGGGATTGAAGCAGATACAAGTGAGTTAATTAAAATAAAAATATGGTTGCCCAAAAAATAGTTTGGATATATTAATATGCTAATGAAGACAATAGAAGGGGAGGTCATCTTGAAGGAATTTATACCTTTGCAGTCCTGCTGCAGACCTGACAGAAATACTAACTTTCCTTCTTGGCCAATAGCTGTTTGGGATGGGGGATCCTGTTGTTATTTTTTGCTTTATTATTTTTAATATAATTTTTTAATGTTTGTAAGCCACCCAAAGTCATCTCTGACAAGATGGGCAGTACATACATTTAATAAATAAACAAGTAAATAAATATGCCACTACTACCGGTATGTGCCCTAACTTGGTTAAAGAACTAAAAACATAACTTAAGCAAATTCAAAGCTATTTTTCCATTGAAGGGAAACCTGAATGTGTGAATTTGTTGCTCAAAACACAAAAGCGGTGAAATGCTATTGATTAATTTATGTATGTATATATCTGCCTTTCTGTTTTGAGCAACAAAGTTATGTACGTATATATATATATACTGTAGATAAATAAATCACAGCTGATGTATTTTGAGTCAGTTCCAATGGGATGTAACACAGTTTAGAGGAAAATGCACGTTAACATTTTTCAAAATGAAGCGTATGGAAGATAAACATGCGAGATAAATATAGTGTGGAGCAGGAAGCAATTGTTTATAAAGTGGTGTTCGAGAACGACACAAGTGATGTCAGAACATAAGATTCTTCCTTCCCCCATCCCCTATTTCAACCCATCCCCTTTTGGAGTTTGTTTGTGCTCCTCAGTAAGAACTTCCAAGTAAACAGTTGGTTTCTTTTGTAATTTCCCCAATTTAGATGAACAGTGGGCCCTTGCACTCGCTTGCAAAGCTCCCCTCACGCAAGTAGAGAGCGCTTGAGTGGAGGGTACTCACTGTTATTTTGAAGCCTACTGAGAAACCCCTTGGTACTTCGCTAGATACCCTAACTGTCTGCTAACCCACACACGTTTTGTCCTCTGCTTTGGACACTCTGAATCTCATCAGATTTTGGTGTGGCTGGACTAATAGTGAGATTAGCATTCAGATCATTAAAAAGAAATGTACACAATAAGGCAACTGCAATAGATTGTGAAAAAGTAATAAAAGTGGCTGAAAAACAAATCCAGAAAAAGTAAGGACGGAAATACTGTAGTATGAAAGTAATATTTTGAGGATTTGCCATGTACCATATATGTGATCCAGACATCTAGTACCTTCAATGTAGATTATCCCATAGATGAACTTCAAAGTTGAAAAACTTCAAAGTTTATGCTCACACTTCTTTATTTCTAAGCTGGACAGGCTTTCAGGAACTTTGATGGAGAGCCAACAATTGATGTATTTATATTTGTGTTTGTTTTATCCTAATGCTTGGTTGAACTGCTTTGCTTGTGATGTGTTCAAGAAAGCAATAGACAAATAAAATAATCATGAATTCTTCAGCTTGTGATCAAAGGGCACCACAGTTCAGGAAGCTCAATTTTTTTACCATTTAAACTGAAATATATGAACTCTATATGGACAGCTGTGGATTTCCCAGTATTTTAACAAGCACATTCCTCAAAGAGTAGTTTAAAAACTTGATGGGTGAAAGTCATGCCAGGTTCTTCATACAATCAAGGTCTAAAAAGTGTCAGGATGAGAGAAGTCAGTACACTAGAAAAAAATCCAAAATTTCAGATTTTCCTTTCCTATAACCTTTTGCTTCCCTCTTATATTGTGCCTGACAAGAATTTTCCTAGCTCTTTGAATAGACCAGGGAGTGGAAAAGGAAATCCATCCTATTTCGTACTGGAAATCCCCATTAATAAATCCCATTATTCCTTGAAATGACTGTTGACTTTTTCTTGGAGGTAGTGGATAGAAATGATACTGTCATTTCTGATTAACCAAATCCATCTTTAATCTGTTCCTGCTGAGTCTCAAGATTGTGAAGCAGCCTTCAGAAGGACCTATGACATTTAATAAGAACTTTCCTGGCTGTCTGTGGAGATTCTCAGTCATCCAGATCATAGTTGTCTCAAAGGTGCTTTTTCAAAAGGCAAATGGACTGTTTTTTCCTTGAGGAAGAAGAAGAAAATGTTTTGCTTCTCATCCAATAAGCTCCATCAGTTCTGATGGTGTGAGGAAGGAAGGAGACAACTTTCCTGACCATAGTTGGAAATTCAGCTCATAATTGTAGATCTGTGGAAACTGATCTTTCATGACATACAGTATTTATCACATATTGCATCGGTAGGACAGAAAAACTAGAAGTATGATCTTATTTAAGTTTACACAGAAGTAAATTCCACTGTTTAGTACAGATTATTCTCTGTTAAACATGCTTACAAGTACAACCTGAATATTTTCCCAGATTCAAAATTGTACCTAAAATTGTTTCAGTTCAACATTTCTTTCTACTAATACCATCACACTATAACTTTTACAAACTAATGATTACAAGAGACTATTTCATATTATGGGTATCTGAAAATAATGCTCTTCCCCTTTTATCTCTTGTGTCATACAAATCGCAAATGCATTTTAATTCTGTTAGAATATTTAATTTAGTAGCTGGAAAGTAAAGTGTACAATGGGTCAGAACACACAGTTGAAGTTGATTGGTTGGAGAATTCCGGCTCCTGTATGAGGCAATCTGTGCTATGATTGGTTGCTGTGGGTGTAAAGGGGGAGTTTCTCTACCCCACTCCCTGCCTTTTTCTTCTGTGTATTCTGTATGCTGTTTAGAGTTACCTCGTGATGTTTCCAAGTACCTAGCTTGTCTGCTGTAAATATAAATGCTAAATATATTTATATAAAAGTACAAATTTGTGTCAGTGTCTCCCATTTTATTTGGACAGTTGCTGCGCAATTCCATGACAAATTCCACTTTTATTAATAAGTTATTTTACTTATTCTATTTTGGACTTAATATGATAACTTGAAAAAATTGCTTTCCAAATCTGACATTCTTGATGGAAAACAGCACATGTGTGAAGGAGAACATGGGCAAGAGTAATGTAACAGGTGCTTTCCCCCCACGAAAATATGCTTCCTTGGCTTGTTGCAACACTTTCCATCTTCTCCAAACAGGACAGACTTACAAAACAGCAGTTTTATAACCTTTTACATTTTCAAATCAAATCTAATCAAGTCTTTATTAGATGCACAAGGCCAGCAATCAGCTGCAAAGTATATACCACCATATACATTTTTTTCAAATGCAAAAACAAGTGGATGATGCATGAGGAGAAATAAAACTGGCCATCCAGGGAGAAACATCTTAATAAAGGTCAGACAGAAAAAGCCACAAATAAAAATCATACTCTCTGCTTACCTGGGAATATTTTCAGGATACGATGGATAAAAGTCATCTGGGACTTCCCACAAAGAGAACAATAAAGGTGTATGTTGCTCAAGAAGTCCCCTCAAAGATATATTCATTTGTGTAGAGGAATAATTTTGTAATGGCCCAGCAGAGCACCAGAAGGCAACGTATTGCACCAGGCTGGCCAAAGCGAAATATTTATTAAATTTCAAACCTGTGAAGTTGCACAATCCCAAGTGCTGCAAGGCTGGAAACCAGACTTATGATTGATTTGAAAATTATTGTCTCATATATGTTGCTTAAGGATACTTCAGACATTTTTGAGGCCTAATGGACAGCGGCTTTCTAACAAGAACTTTAGGGACTGAAGCTTGCAAGTAATTTTTTGAACCAGCTTGAATTAAAAATGGTTAACTTTAGCCAAAGCTTGAAAAGCTATAGCATACATGGAGACCAAGCCTGTCTATAAATGTATTGCAGCTTTCTTAATATATCTTATCCTTGGAATTGCAAAGATTGCTCTAATAAACTTAAACTGAACATATTCAATGCAGAATTGGACACTGTAGATAAATAAAAAAATGACCTTGGGTATGAAGATCTTGTAAATTGCAGGGATAAAGTGAACTTTCTTCAAAGAGAAAAATCTCAGCAATCTCACATCACGTTATCAGATATAAGAAACACCATCCTGCAGAAGTTCTCACTATTTGGGGCAGATTTTCTCCTAGGATGCAGGGTCCAGAGATGGTGGGGACTGAATTGGGGCTTTCTGCATACCAAATAGGAGCTGCCTTACTGACCCTCAGTTTTCTTCCTTCTTCTGTAATATTTTACATGTTGATTAGTGGCAGGTTTATCAGATAAATACCCCAGAAACCACATGAATAAAAATAATTTGTTCCTACAGGAGTTGGTTCTGGCAACCAACTACATGGATGGTTCTGAAAATGGATTAGACAAAGGCAAGGAACAGGAAGCTATTACCAAGGATTATCATGTGCATGAAAAACATGCTTATGGCAGCTATTCTGTCATTGTGGCCCTTAGCCAACCAGAGTTGCTTTGGACAGCAAGATGGGTGGCATATCAATTAAATAAATTAAATAAATACATTTATAATTATATGCAATCAACTCCATTCAGATTCTTGGTAGCTTATGAACAACGATTGAAACATCCATGACATAATATCAATATAGATATTAAAAGGATATTAAATGTATAGCAAACAGAAACCAGCCAACCATTCTACATAATGTGTTAATACCAGAAACTGTAAAAATCTCCCCATAATCACATAAGATACAGTTCACCAATAGTAATAATTAGTGGATAAAACTTACCTACTGAAAAGTCTCTGAAATGATTCAGTCTTTAAAATTTACTTGTCTCTTAGCCCCACTAGTTAGATCAGACCAGGACATGAATCCCACAAGAAAGCAAAAATTATTTTTTATCGAGATTGGCTAGAGTAACAGAATTTTGCAGGTTTTATTGTGCTGTAACTCCTCTTCCGCCTACTTATACTTCAGTGAATTAGGAACTGTTTGCCTGAGCTACTATTATCTCATTGCTCTGAATTTTGCCTAGGGAACGATTCCTATATATTTGTCAAAGCTCTCTTCCTTACGCTCTACACTGTCAGAGTGTAGGTGAATCTGATTTCAAAGGGAAGGTATTTTATACTGTATGGGAGCCATGCCCAAAAATTATTGTCTTTTAAGTTTGGACTCCCCCTCCCCCCCCAATCTTCTGAAAATATAGAATCCATGAGAGCTTTTTTCATGATGAACACATAGAATGAGATGATTCTGGTTGGAGAAGAGTAGTGTGCCCTGAAGCTACCAAACCACATAGCATTTTATAGCTCAAAACCTGCATTTTTATTTGTACCTGGAAGCCAATTGAGAGTCAATATAGGGCCTTATGTGCAGAGGTTAATAGCTGATAGTTACTGGGCCCCCATATTTTGCATCAATTATAAACTTCGAAATGATATTGCTTCTTCACTGTAAACTTTATTTACAGTGGTCTTCAAAGGTAGCCCTGTGTAAAGCACATTGCAATAATGTAATTGCATGGTGATAGGTTAGCTTTGAAAGACATTCATACTCCATGTCAGGCTGCAACTGATGCACAAACTGGGACTAAACAACAAGGAGCAGACACCAGATTTTCCACATACAGCTGAAAATCACCTCCCTCCCCAAATAGAAGCAAATAATGTATGTCCCTTATTTCAGTTCTTGTGTATTCTGACTCCTTAACAGGGGAAAGCAAAGTAAAACAAAAACAAACGGCTAAAAGTATTTCCAGTTCAAAAGCAGTTCACCATCTGGGTGAGACAAAACAAGCTCAGATTAAAATCTACCAGAGCAGAGTTGGTTGTTGACAGGAGGCATTGTTGTAATCTTGGAAAATTGTTCTGGTAATTACTCTGGATGGGACTGAACTGGCTGGGGTTCTTCTAGATTTGCAGCTACTGATTATAGAGCAGATGGAAACTATGGCCAGAGCAGCCTTTGCCCAGGTTCAGCTGGTGTGCCGATTATGACCACCTGGAATCAAGTAACTCAGATATCATGCTCTGATCACCACCTGGCTGAACTACTCCAATGCCTATTATGTGGGGCAGTCTTTGGAAATGACTCAGAAAATATAGTGACACAAACTATGGTGCTAGACTCCATGAACTGAAGAAGCTTCTTGGATGAGAATCGAAATGTCTTCAAAGAAAAATGGAGTTCAGTTGCCTTTTATAAAAGCACCATTGGGACAGAGGTGGGTTTTAAATTTTTTTTACTGCCGGTTCACTCAGGGGTGCGCTGCAGCTGCACACGTACGTTATGCGTGCATGTGCAGTGCTTTTAAAAAGGTTCTGTGCATGTGCAGAAGCAAAATCCAAGATGGCAGCGCCTATGGTGCTGCTGAAAGAACCGGCTTGGGAGCGTGGCAGGCCCGGGTTACTAACAGTTCTACCGAACTGTGCTGGTAAGTTACTAACGGTTCGGTAGAACCGGATTGAACCATTAGGAATCCACCTCTGCATTGGGTGCACTATGGATAAAAATACATTATTTTGTTATAATGGTCCATTTGTGTATAAAACTGTGGAAAACTCTTGATCGAAGGAAATTGATTCCAAGCCAAATCAATCCAATCTCTGAATTGAATCGGGCTGAAAATTCTGGTCAAATTGTCAAATCAGATAGGGCAGGTCTAAATTGATTGGATGATTTGGATGGCTTTTGTGCAAAAAGCATGGGCTCAACTTGATTCGGTCCTTTAAAAATAAAACATCAAGTCAACTCAATTTTCAAGTCAACTTGAATCGCTACAGTATATGATAATGTTATGATAATCTGAGCTGAGAATTCAAAGCAGATGAGAAGCTAGCTACTTACCTTCTTGCTAGTACCTGTAGCTACATTTAGAAAGTAGGCAAAGAATATGCTTGAATATAATAATTCAAAATTAGTGTAATGTTTGCTTAGGGACACGGTTGATCTTGTTACAGCGACAATGTGCAGCGTCTTGATGAGTTTAACAGAACTTAAAAGTTTTCAATACTCAAACGATACTGACTGTTTCTGTTTTGTACACTAAACTTCTAAACTCTTTCTAAAAGGCAGTTCCTAAGGCTCCGTTGTCCAGCACTGAGAAAGCCAAGAACAAACTTTTGCCAGCAGTGCACTGAAAACATATTTTTAATAATATCCAGATGGATCCACAAAAACAGCTTGCTCTCCATCCCTTCCCCCAAATCAGTTGCAGGATAAATGAGATTCAAGTGGTCGAAGGAGGGGTAGATTGGAGGAGAGATCCTTGGTCTCCCCAAGAGACCCAAGATATGGCTGAAACATAAAACGCTGCGGTGGAAGCAGCATGGTCCTAGGCAAACCTGGATGGAAAGCAAAGGAGAGGCCCAACTGGGTGCCCTAGGGAACTAAAACTTGCACTTGGAGAGATTGGACAGAACAACCAACCTTTTTACTAGCCCAAGTCTCACTCATTTGATCTGAAGTCGACATCCCTTTTATTTATGAGCTGCTTTGAGAAACAACCCCCACTTTTTCTGGGGAACTTCCCCCCCTCCAAAAACAAACACACAAAAGAAAGGAAATGGGCTGACTTCATCTGAGAGTGCAGAGCTTTTGCATTGCAAATGAAAATGGGAAAAAGTGTGGCCACGAGATGTGAAGCTTTTGAGCATGAAATCCTGAATTGAAAATGTGTCACTCTCATGGGGCTGCCCTGTACTGCTCGATTCCTTCCTAAGGTTGAGGTAAATTGGCAGTCTTTGTTAATATGGATCCTTGGGGTGAGGTGAAACCAAGATGGCTTCTTGGAAACACCCCAGAATCCTCTAGAAAGTTGAGGGCTTCCTCAGTGGTTTAAAAATTATTGTTTTGTAGTTACAGTTACCGGTATTTATATTTTGGTAATATCTAAGCTTGGAATTCCTGAAGATTATTTGAAAAGTATCTTGAGTTTTTGTTTTGTGGCAAATTTATAAAATTATATTTAAAAAATAATACCCAACCTAGAGTTGTTGATGGATCTTGCCCACTCTGAAATAATTTTGCTGGTTTACAACCCATTTATAATATAGGATAATACATACTGATAATAGCAATACAGCCATAGGCCTGTATTGCTATTATCCTTCTCACAGTGGTGAAATCTAAAAATTTTCCCTACCGGTTCTGTAGGTGTGGCTTATTTTGTGGGCATGGCTTGGAGGTCAGTTGACCGGTTTGGCGTGCTTTTACCACTTTACACAGACAGAACACAAAAAACTTTTACACTTTACACACACACAACACAAAACAACACAACTGACTCAGACACCATGCAAAAGCAGTTGTACTGACTCACGCACAATGCAAAAGTGCATGCGCACGTGACCCCACCTGTATGCGCCTCACTCCGTGCATGTGTGTGCAAACTCCCGTGCTCCCCCATCCCCCGCACATGTGTGCGTGACCCTCCACGCTCCCTTCATGCATGTGCGTATGACCCCCCATGCACCCCACCCCCATGCATGCATACGTGTCTCCTGCATGTGCCCCACACCCAGGCATGCGTGGCAGAGATCCAAAAACCAGCTGGCCAGCGGGAGGTGCACACATGGGGCAAGGGCTCACGTGTCCACAGAGAGGGCTCTGTGTGCTACCTGTGGCACACATGCCATAGGTTCGCCGTCATTGATCGATGACTTACCACTTTGTTTTTTGTGTGTACACTGAGAGCTTATGCACTGGAGACAAATTCCTTGTGTGTCCAATCACACTTAGTCAATAAAGAATATTCCTATATTCCTATTTTGATTGCAGTTCAGATTGTTGATGTGATCAGAGAGAGAGAGAACTTTTCTCAGCATCTCTTTTATAGACTTTTCTTCAGTAGTTTCACATAATGTCAGCATTTTCATCTTCCTTGGCACCAGGCAAAGATATTCACTCAAAATATATTAAAAATGCATTTTAAAAAGATGCTGCTATTTAATCCCTATCTGTGTACATTAATAATTTAATAGTAATTTTTGTTGAAATAAAACTGTTCCATTTGAAAGAATTATTTTCTTTCCTTCTTTAAGAACAAAAATTAATAGAATAATTCATCATGTAAAAGCGAACAATTGGTCAGCTAAAAATGGTTTAAATAGCTAACATTGAACACTTAATGCTGCATATTCTGGACATGACAGAAAACTTTCAGGAGCACAAACCTTACATATAGTATGTGCTCCCAAATAAATCCACATAAAAGCCTTGTCTTCGTTTGTAGTTTACCACTGTAAACTGCAGCCCCAGATTGTAGCTGTCTGTGGACCAGAATGCCCTAACAACCACAATCTTCCCCATATGAGGCCATATAACATTGGCCTCATGTTGTCTCCACCCCTTCAATCACCTGGTTGTATAATTCTCAATGAATGTCTTGCTTTTGATTCCAATTAAATATTCATAAAGTCTCTGAAAGAAGCTTCAGAAGACTAGTCCAAATCCAGTCCCAAGTTCCAAGATCCAGTTGTAAACCAGATGTCAGAATTTCACAAGCAGAATCCACACACACAAATGTCACACAAGAAACAGATCCTTGAGTTATTTCTAGTGAGGGACTATGGGCCTGGGCTGCCTCTTAAATTAAACTGCATCCAGTTGTCTCTAATCAAAGTATTTAATTCCTTGTTTGGCAAGGAGCTTCATAGAATGTTCTGCCCTCTTGTCTTCTCTAGTTGTCAAATGTGGAGGGAAGCCACCCCCCCCACCCCCAGGAGGCCTTACAGCATCATTATCTGACTTTTCCACTGCTCAGGTGGTGCCTGTGTTTGATCAGCCTTGTGTGGTTCTTATTTATTTATTTATTTATTTTGTCAAACATATATGAGAAAGCAAGTGTAAGTATGAACATAATTTATAAACATATAAGTATAAACAGGTATAGGTATATACATAAGAAATGAGTACGAATGGGAACAATAGGATGAGTAAATGGGAACAATAGGACAGGGACGGTAGGCATGCTGCTGCGCTTATGCATACCCCCTTACAGACCTCTTAGGAATGGGGTGAGGTTCACGGTAGACAGTTTAAGATTAAAGTTTTGGAGGTTTGAGAATGTAACAACAGAGTCAGGTAGTGCATTCCGGGCATTGACTACTTTGTTGCTGAAGTCATATTTCCTGCAATCAAGTTTGGAGCAATTTACTTTTCAGTTTGTATCTGTTGTTTGCCGGTGTATTATTGTGGTTGAAGCTGAAGTAGTCATTGACAGGGAGAACGTTGTAGCAGACGATTTTGTGTACTAAGCTTAGGTCAGACAGTAGGCGGCATAGTTCTATGTTGTACAGATCCAAAATTTCAAGCCTGGTGGCATAAGGTATTCCATTGAGAGCAGAGGAGTGTAGTACTCTTCTTGTGAAATACCTCTGAACTCGCTCAATGATATTAATGTCTGTTATACAGTGTGAATTCCAGGCAGATGAGCTGTATTTGAGAATTGATCTGGCAAAGGTTTTGTATGCCCTGGTTTGCAGTACAATGTTACCGGAGAAGAAGCTTTGCAAAATTAATAGTGAACTCTGACTTTGTGTCTCCTGAGTCTGACATCTCACTGGTCCTCCTGGAGCAGCTTCTTCACATTTAGAGACATTGTCTGATTCCTGGATCATGACACTCAGTAGGAGCCTTAGAGATTGAGGGAAATGAAAGGGAGAGATGAACTAAACTTTTGATATTGTAAAATGAGTCACTTATTAACTCTGCCAGCAACAGTACTAGTGTAACTGCAACCAGCCAATTCTCCTTCCTTTCATCAGCCAAACCAGTAAAAATGGACTGAGGAGAGTCAAACCATCCTGGCATTCAATACTGACTACTCTGTTCCTTTTCTTCTTTGCACTACCATGGAAGCTTATCTGGTTACTTTTGAGGCTCAGGTACCTTTACCGATGCTCCTGTGTTTGTTTCTTTCTTTCTTTTTTTAATAAAATAGTTTTTATTCAGATATTTACATTAAAAAACCATAAAAAGACATACAAAAAGAAAAAAAATACAGTAAAATGAACATGACATAACATCAGACTACATAACCTCTAGGGGTTATAATACAGCATTACATATCGACATTTA
>JANHFT010000581.1:17995-37862 GCA_032467955.1 Pseudoxenodon macrops | reverse complement strand
GATCTGTCACTTGGGTCAGGGGCGCTTGTGGAGGCCCAAGCATTCAGCCAGTGAAAACGGGCTCCCTATCTCTGTTTACAGCTGCAATGGCCTCCTGTAACCTTCTGCCATCGAAAACAGAGCTTGGGTAGGCAGCGTGCAGCCCTCCCAAGCTCTGTTTTCACTGGCTGTGACACCACTGGCTGTTTCGAGGGCAGCCCCATGGGCCAGATCTAAGCATCCAATGGGCCATATATGACCTGTGGGTCTTGAGTTTGACACCCCTGCAATAAACTGTCCTCAAGGCTGAGAGAGTTGCACCTCTACGTTCCAGCTCACATATTGTTGAGTCAGGCCTATCGCTCTTGATACTTGTGCCCAGGAAAATGGCAAGCCTTTTGCTTCTGTGCCACTGGTACTATCCATGCTGCATGCTGGACTTCCTTAAAGAAACGAATGTACAGCTGATGTTATGCCTACCGTACCTGCTCACTGCACCATGTGACGCCCACATGAAGCGCATAATCACAGCAGACTTTCGGATCAGCCATGGTTCTCCATCGGTTATAGGCTTCAATGAGGGAACAGCCTTTCTGAGGGACTGCAAAGTCCATTATCATAGTGGTACCTCCTGCAAGGGCAGCCTGAAAAGGAGAGGTTCCAATTAAATATTTATTTTCCCACTGAGCAATATATAATATTACAATTACAACAATTTAGAAACATTCCAACATGAAAGGAACCAGTCTATAAACTATGGGGGGGGGGGGAATGAATTAATGACATAAAGTTATAATATTATTGTAACACACACACACACACACATATAATGTAAAGTATATTGTATAATTACAATATACTTTTTTTTTTAATGACCCTGTAATCACTTTATTCAAGGTAGAGTCAGGGAGGCTACTGGGTGGATATAATACAACACAAAAATTGTGTGGTATACATGTCAATTTATGAAAAGTGATGAAAAGATAAAAATCAGAATTTCTAACAAAACATCAGAATTTCTTCCCAAATCATAATATTAACTTTAAAATATGTAAATCTATTATGCAGTACACTAGACTAGAGTATTAAAAAAAAAGTTAAAATCATACATGCAATTAAAAAACAGCTAGAAAAACCTTTTAAAAGTCTGAAAGAATGTAGAAGTAATCCTCGATTTACAACAGTTCATTCAATGACTGTTCAAAGTTACAACGACACTTTATAAAGGGATTTACGACCATTTTTCACACTTAACGACCTTTGCGGCATTCCCCATGATCAGGTGATCAAAATTCAGATACTTGGCAACTGGTTCATACTTATGACCGTTGCTGTGTCCCGAGGTCACGTGATCCCCTTTTGCGACCTTTTGGACAAGCAAAGTCAACGGGGAAGCCGGATTCACTTAACGACCGTGTTACCGACGTATCAACTGGAGTGATTCACTTAACAACTGTGGCAAGAAAGGTCATCAAATGGGTCAAAACTTCACTTAACAAATGTCTCACTTAACGACAAAAATGTTGGGCATCATTGTAGTCGTAAGTCAATTACTACCTGTAATAAGCCAACCTGCCTGGCTTGAGGGGAATAACCAATTTTTCATCAATCTTCCTAAAATCTGGAAAGGGACCAATCACACATCGGGAGGCGGGATGTCTACTAAAGCCGTAAGAGATGAAAGTATTTAAGAGGGACAATCAAGCACCTTCAATTGTACTCTAATACCCCAACTTTCAAAACTGCCAAGAGTGCAGGTTTGAAAGTTAGGGTATTGTGTGGGTTCTTGAGATACAGGTACCCCTTGAATTACAACCATTTTTTTCACGACTGTTTGAAGTTGCAACGACATCGAAAAAATGATTACCACTTGTCCTCACATTTACGACAGTTGCCACATCCTGGGCTCAGGTGATTGCTAATTTGTGACTTTTCTAGCCTTCTAGAAGCAAAGTCCTTGGGAGCAGGGGGCGGGGGGAACGGACACACTGGATTCACTTAATAACTGCATGATTCAGTTAACAGCTAAAGTGATTTGATTAGCAACCATGGAGAAAACCATGGCTGTAAAACTGTGGGCAACTCATTTAACAACCGCCTTACTTAGCAATGGAAATTCTGTTCACAATTGTGTTCTTATATACCTATCACACAACATGTGTGTCCACACCCATAATTCCATGCGCCCCCAAATGCTTGCACATGTGACCTCCCCCCCCCCCCGCTCCCAGCACGTGGTGCCATGCCCATTTTTTGCTTTCCCCAGGCTTCAGAGCCTTTCTAGTAGCCTGGTAAAGGCGAAAATGGCCTTCCTCACCCACCCCCAGAGGCCCTCCAGAGGCAGGAAATGGCCCTTTTGCCGACTTCCTGTTGGACAGTTTTTTTTACTGTCTGGAAATGGCCTGTTTCGAAGTTGGCAAATGGACCATTTTCAGCTTCCGGAGAGCCTCCAGGGGAGGTGACGAAGGCCGTTTTCGCCCTCCATAGGCTCCTAGAAAAGCTCTGAAGCCTGGGGAGAGCAAAAAAAAAGGGGGGACTTCTTGTCCAACTGGAAGTCAACAAACGGGCCATTTTCTGCCTCCGTAGGACCTCCGGGGGAGAGGCCATTTTCGCCCACCCCAGGCTCCTAGAAAGGCTCTGACCCTGGGTAGAGCAAAAAATGGGCCTTCCCCACCCCCTCTGGAGGCTGGAAACAGGATGTTTCCTGTCTCCCGGTGGACCCAGAAGACCCAAAAATCAGCTGGCCAGTGCACGCGTGCACGCCAGACCTGCGCTCATGTGCCCCCATGTGCCATAGGTTCGCTATCACTGAGTTAGGGTAATGAAACGTCTGCAAGAAAATAACCAAAGGACCCCTCATACATGTACTTCTTCAAGACTACAGGTAGTCCTTGACTTATGACCACAATTGAGTTCAAAATTTATGTTGCTAAGCGAGACATTTGTTCAGTGGGGTTTGCCCCATTTTACGACCTGTCTTGCCATAGTTGTTAAATAACTCATTGCCCTTGATAAGGTTGTTGTCCAGCTGTTAAGTGAATCTGGCTTCTCCACTGACTTTGCTTCTCAGGAGGTCGCAAAAGATGATCACATGACCTTGGGACACGGCAACAGTCATAAATATGAACCAGTTGCCAAGCATTAAAATTTTGATCACAGAGACACCGCTAAAGTTCATAACTGTGAAAAGCAGCCATAAGTCATTTTTTACAGTGCCGTTGTAGCTCTGAACGGTCGCTAAATGAACTTTTGTATGTGGAGGGCTACCTGTATGGGCAGCCCCAAAGGTTTTGCCTGGGAGTTTCTGCATCATTTATAGGTTACTGAGCCTCACCAGCTCACCAGGCCAGATGGTCTGCAGATAAGGAAGAAGGCAGCCAAAAGCACCTAAGGCACACAATTAGTGGGAACCATTTTCCGAGTGACTGCTGAGCTGGAAGAATAAATCTGTACCTCAGCAGAAGAATAACAGAAGTGGAAATGATGACTTTGAAATACGGCAGTTGCAACCCAGAAGAAGAAAGCAAAGCCCCCTCAGGGTTTCATGGGAAATACATTTAGCTGGTCTCAGGGAAATATATCAGTTGAAGAACCAGAGAAGGGAAGGCAGATTTCAAGGAGACCCTAACATTAATATGGGCAGGGATGACTATCACTATATGTTGTACCTTATGATTCTTGACAAATGTATCTTGTCTTTTTATGTACACTGAGAGCACATGCACCAAAGACAAATTCCTTGGAAGGCAGGTTGGCAGTAATTATTTTTTCTACAGTTCTGATTATCCTTTGAAGTCTGTGTCTGTCTTGTTGGGTTGCCGAACCAAACCAAACTGTTATGGAGGTGCAGATGACAGACTCAATAATTACTCTGTAGAACTGTATCAGCAGCAGAATGGTTGCAAGTCATGTAGATTACAAGGTAATCAATATTTTTGAAAAACTAAATGCTATGCAGGATATACAAAACAAGCCTGGGACACAAATATGAGATGCATAAGCCCATAGACCTTGTCCATTTCATTGGAACTTTCCACTGGGTGGAATTAACCCAATCCTATTTATTATAAGCAGATACCTGGATATTTTTTTTAAGATTTAAAAATAGTTCTGCTGCACTCTCTCAAAACTGAAGAGGACCAAGGATATAAGTCACTGATTGCAAAATTAACCATGTCTATTGGTTGAAGATAATTATCAAATGTAAAGAGTGCAGTTCTATTTACATTGTGCCTCATGCAAAGATTTGATAAGATTCATGCCAGAAAATTATCCACTTGCTTAGTTTACATTTTTAATTGTGTGACTGCATGTGGACCAAAAAGATATTTATTCTTCCTTCTAAAACATTTTTTAAAGATCTTGCTTCTACATATTTCAGTTGTCTCTAGGGATCCTTGAAACAGTTTGCAGTGAATACTCAATATATTTTTTTTGCAATGAATGTCAACCAAATACATATTTGATTTGTTTTAAAGTTCCATTATTTTCTTGAAACTTATATGCAAAATAAAATTTGAAATCCACCAACATGATCTGAAAATGCACTGGGAATCTGTTCAAAGAATACTGCAAATAACGAGAAGCTCTCTCTGTTTTCATTTGGGGTCTTCAAACACCAACCAGTTTCTCTCTCCCTCCCTCCCTCTCTCTCTCTTTTTTCCCCTTGTTGTTATTGTTGAAAACATGGCTAGGTTCATATAATTTCCAGCATAGAAATGGCATGTAGAAAGATAATTATTACTCTTTCCCTTATTTGTTCATCTATCCCTTGAACTTCCCTCCCAAACTCAAATTCTTTGCTCAGCTGTAGATTTCTTTTAACAAACAGAACAGTGAAATGGGGGTGAAAAAAATGAGAATCAGCAGCAATTAAGACATAAGGTGAAACCAAAATGTGTAGATATTTGTGATGCAAGCTGTGAGAGGGTCCTTGCTCAAGCATTCCACTATGATCATGCATTATATTTAAGCTTTCTTCCTCAACCAAGATTAATCACAGCGTTGGAAAATACGTGGGTGGTAAGAATCAGTGCTAGATAAACTTCCTCACTTCGCTTTGAAAATGGTCTTTAAAATAAAAAAAACACTTCCTCCTAATCTTGAAATCAAAGTTCTTTCTCTCTGATCCCCTCCCTCCCACCCAGCCCTGTTGAGAAATGTGAGAAAATGTCCATACTGGCAATAATATCATTATCAGGAGTAATAGGTCTCCCAAAGGTTTCCCATTCCTTCTCTGTCTCAGCTCCATCACTTCCTATCCCACCCATCTTATGGGAGACACTAACCTGGGACCTGCCTCTAATAATACCCCTATTATTTTTGGTTCTCAGCATGTTGAAACATTTCCATTTTGAGTATGCAGTAGATTTATCAGAAGCCTCAAAAACCAAGGTTGGTCTGGCTCATTTTAGTATTTAAATCAAAAAGACAAGCTGCTGCACAGAAGACTGGCAGTGAAATAATGCTTCAGTACCTGTGTAATAGGATTGTGTTCTCCACCACACATTTGGACTTTCAGAACATGGGGAAGGTGTGTGTTTGTTTTAATACCAGTGTTCATTTCTTAGTTTGGTCCTCTATCCCACAGAAGGGGGGGGGGGTTTGTAAGAAGGAAAGGCCCCTGGAAAAGAGAAGAAACAATTATTCCTCAGAAACCAACTTCTAGCATCAATTTCTAGACAATGCACCAAATCTTTACACATAGAATTGTAGAAGACTAACAACCCTGACCCTGACCCTTTCCAGAGAAAGTTGTCTGGGCTGTAAATTATGGTGTTTAAGGGAAGGTGAGAAAATTGGAACATAGCAAAAAGAAAAAGGCATAAAATGTGGACAAGGAAACAAAACTAGCAGAGGAATCAAATCAAAGGCAGGGAGGTGGAGGGGAAAATGTCTAGAATGGCGGACAATCTGTAAAAGTCCAGGATGGTCCTTGATTCACTTTCACACTCCTTTGGCAAGCTGAAATGTGCTGATGCAGTGGAAGACAAAGCAGAAAAGAGAGGGGGGTGTTAAAGAGGCCTTCTGAGCATGCTAAAAAAAAGTACAGGTGATCAAAGTTTGCAAAGGGAGGCTATTTATCAAATTAGGAACCAGAAAAGACAATAGCTCCAAACCAGAAAGAACAGAAGTGTTTGCTAATGCGTGAATGGCAGAATTGTCTATAATATCCAAGTTAACAATGGCAACCTTATCTTTAGACTCTGTGAACTGATGGTTGTAATGATTTGCAATTAAACATCCGTAGATCAGCTTCAGACATTCTCTTTATCTTGCTGGCACTGATCTAAGCCATAAACCGTTCAAGTTAGCAGGAAGAAATAGAGGGGGGAGTCCCCCCTTCAATAACACGAACTGTACTGGGCTGTAAAATACTGTCACTTTGCTTCACATCTGTTTCATACAGCTGCCCATGCCAAGTGCTTCAGTTGCTGACACAATTTCCTTTGTTAGCAAGTTCACACTTCCAATTGCATCCATCACTGGTCTCATCCAGTTTGGCACTATCTATTGGAGTGTGTGTGTGTGTGTTTATGTGTACATTGTATAATGCAAATATATTTCATCTATGTCAAGTTATTCACGCTAAGGATCATATTTCTCCAGAGCATCACCATGAAAGCAATTTTTCTGATCCCAGCTTGTAATTGAAGACTAAACTTCTTGAACATTTTGGCAAAAAATAATAATTAAATAACACTCCAAGTTTCAGATGATGAATATGATACTCCTCAGAGCTTGACAGTTAACACCTCTGAAAAGAAACATCCAGAATTCCAAATACAAGCTCATTCTGCAGCTGAAGCAGGAGATGCCAGCTCACTCTTGTGTGAAGAGTACTATACATCATGTAGCCTGGAAAGCACAGATTTCTCCCATCCCTAGATACACACACACACAAGATTCCTTCTCCACAGGGACCACCAAAGATCTCCTGGCTGATTTCTGTTTCCCTTGCTCAAGGCGCCCCATATACACCCCTCCTTATCTGCAGCCAAATAAGGGGACCAAGTGGCTCTGAAAGGGAACAAGTGGCAACCAACCTCCCTGCTAAGAGTTGCATGACAAAAGTGACTTCATATCACAATAGGCAATTTGCAGTTCAATATCACAGACAAAGTGGTGGTGGTGGGGAGACTGGAGATCAGAGGCAAGCCACAGCCCTTGGTAAGGGGGAGCTACCAATGAGGAAGTGGAAGTGGAGGGAAATATTTTTATTCAGCTAAAAATAAAATTGGCCCTTGAGGATCTGTGAATTCTGAGATGCTTAGTAGACTGGAAAAGGAAATAAAAGGATAGTGTAGGGATATGAGACCCTGTATGGCACATTCCTAACCCCTTTCTGCTGATAACGGTTTACAACTTTCAGAATGTTTTGTAGGCACTCTTGCAAAAGAACCGCCATGGTGCTACCCCATTCACAAAACAGCTGCCATGGGGACACGACAAGTTATAAAGCACTAATTTGCTAGAATGCCAGCTGCCATCCCCTTCAGCCCCACTCCAATGGGACACTTACCCTGTTTATCTTCATCCCTATTTTAGAAAGGTGGGCTCACTTCCAAACAAAGTATTGAACTGCATCTGCTCAGCATTTTCTTTTCCTAAGAAAACCTAGGAGACCTCATGGTTCCCACATACATCTTTGGAAATAAAGATGAAACTGGAGGCTGACACATTGCTTTCCAGCAGACAGTTTCCATTTTGAAAATAAAAGTGCATTTTAAAATGTAAAATAAAATAAAAATGGGAGGATCTGGAAGCCTCACAAGTGCCAAAGGAGACACATTGGCTCTACATTGGAGACTAAAAATAGATTTGTATCCCTTTTATATTCCCAGTAGAGGAAAATCTCTCAACAAGAGGCCTTTTCAGGTTTTGATTTGACTGAATGACAACTTGAAGGTGACTAGGCAAAGGAATATGAATGTAGCCTTGTCCAGTACTACCATACTTTCTCCAATTTCGGTAAATTGAGCTTGCAGATTTGAAGAGAAACTTTACTTGTATACCAAATTGTTTCCTGTCCTTATTAAATCTTGTTTTGATTTGAAGGTAAGTCCACCAATCAATGTTTATTCCTTGATGTTCCAAATTTTGTGCTGATTTTAGTTCTCCTTTCTCATCTAAAATTTCTACATATCTAACCATTTTATTCAAATCTATTATGTTTGGGTGGGTCAATGCTTCCATAGTTGATAGCCAATTTGGAATTTTTATACTTCTGGGGTGACGTCATGCTGGTGTGGTGCAGGGAAACTGATCGCTAGTACCCTGCCGGACCTTTTGCGTCTTTGGAAGCCGAAATCGGCATTGCAAATCCTCGGAGGGGAGAACGACAAGGAGCGGAACATCGTGAGGCAATGGGGTGACGAGTGAACCCCCATTGCGGAGGGTGGAAACCCCACAATCTGGCACAGAAGAGACCAGCTGTGAAGTGTGGTACGGAGACATGGCGGCCTGAATCGATTACGGTGGAAGCGGAGAGTGAGAAGCTGCAGGAATATCGACAGATCTTGTGAAATAAACATCACCGAAGAATCCTCTCGAGTGGATGGCATTTACGGAAATCATGGATAAACAAGTGAGTCTCCAGAGAGGACTGAGTGGCACCTTAGCGGTGTGGAGCTTAATACAACTTAAGGAATAACAAGTGGAAATTGGTGAAAGGACGAAGTTTCTTTCATCCTCTTTTAGTCCTCCTCTGTGTTTGAGTTCTTTCCAAAGTATTCACCAGGTAAAGAAAAGTTCCACTATTTTATATGGGAAAGAAGTGAGATGTTTCAGGAATCTACCTCCACAGGGGGTTATTTGATCATGACCAAAATCTGTTTCCCTCCTATTTCTATTCTGGCACCTCCTTTTGTGTCTCCAAAGAGCAGAGAGAAACAAGCAGTTTCTCTGATCTGTGCAATACATGTTGCAGTGGTCAGTGTTTTCTTGCTGGCCAATGACTTCCTGAGGGCAAGGAAGCAGTAGTAAGCCAGAAAAGAAAACAAATCTCTTTGACCATAAGAACTTGCCCATCCAAAATCAGACAATATGATTCAGCTTGGAATTAGAATGAGTGCAACTGAAGCAGAATAGAGGTAAGCAACACAGATAGCAAAGTTTTTTGATGGCATGGCTTCGTGCCAATAGAAGGCTCAACAGGTATAGAATTGTCTGTATCAGACAAAATCAAGAAACTCTCCCTCAGATTATTAATCTAGCAAGTTTCTTGCTGGAGCATCTTTTTCTGCTTCCATTCTCTCTTCTCTCCTCCAGGAGAAGATGGAGGGGGAAAGGGAGGGGGAGGAGGAAGGGGAGGAGGAGGAGAAGAAAAAGAAAAACAATGTATTTGGACAGTAACACAGGACATAATTACTGAGGACAAGGCTTGTTTCATAGGCATAGCTGTGGCTTAAAATAATATTATAACCCCATGACAATGTGAGCAAATAATGTCAACATTCATTGCTTTATATTGAACCTTTGGGCAGAAAATGCCTGCAGCAATGAACCAGCTTGGAGGGATTTTTTTTAAGGAAGAAGGAATTGGGCAAAGGAAGTGACATATTTTGGTATCACAGTAACACTTGCAAAGATTCCCTAGTCAGGAAGAGAGGAGGTGGATATTTGAATATTCATATCCTGGAAAATTTCAGTATATAATGCTCTGACTCTAACCTGAATTAAAGGATTACGGGGTCGTAAAAAGGGAGTTTAATGCATGCAGTATTATCTAGTATATATCTCTGTTTCTATCTATCTATCTATCTATCTATCTATCTATCTCATCTACCTTCTACTCTTCTGGTTAATTTGGAAAGCGGAATTTTCTGTAGCAAGCTTTTTTTAGTAAGGACTCCAAGAGTCAGAAATAATTCTGAAAACATAAGTTATAAAGTTTCCTCCAAGGAATATAAGGTTATTACTATTAAATTATGTGTTGGTAGAGAACCAGAACAGAGGGATGGAAAAATACACATGAATAGTAAATGCAGCAATTTACATAGGATTCTTCTTTCTTAAAACAGAACTATTAGAGTTCTGTTTAAATTTTCAAAAAACAATATATATTGGGCTACAGGGATCTATCCCATCAGTTCTTGGAATAGGTTTGTAGGACAATGTTCTGTAAAATATTAAAACTATACTTGCCATATTGGAAAATTTGATTCATCATATTGGTAACATCTTGGAGGGAGGAGTTGTAACTGTCCAGTTCAGTTGTGTGAGCAAACAGAAAGAGCTAAAGGGTTTTCCTGAAAGTTTAATAAGAGGAGGAGAGAGAATGATAATAACTTCTGTGTTTGAGGAATAATGTGTTGAGATATGAGGGGTGAAAGATAAAATGAACAGCTAGTGATTGAAAAGGGTTTGTACTAAGAAATGTTGATTTTCTATTGTGAAACATTAGGCTGCTACAGAGTAAGCAGAAACTGTAAGAAAAATATAGGACAGCTTGGATCCAGGGAGAAGCTGATTGAGTGAACTAATTTTTTTTATTTTGCATGTTCTCTGGGAAATTTTCCTTCTAAATCAAGATATTTAACTTGGCTAATGTGAAAGCATGGGAAACTAGAAAGCAGAAGTAAAAACTTTGTATTGACTAAGGTGAAAATGAATGAACAGGAATCTACAACAGTGCCCTTATTTGTCTTCTTTCTAAAAAGCATCTTGAAGACTTGCAGCAAATTACAAGCTGATGGCAGATCTTGAAGAAAATAAATAAGTAAATAAATAAATGAAGACAAGAATGTGTTCATTGAGGTAAAGTAGTCTCTACAAAAGAAATATATGTAATTACATTTATATGCCAGTGAGAGCAAAAGAAAGGAAGGAAGGAAGGAAGGAAGGAAGGAAGGAAGATGAAGTTATAAGCACACAATGGATGGGAGTAACAACCAGAGGCAAGACAAAAAGGAAGTATTTTATACTGTTCTGCCAAAGTTCAGAATTAATTTTCTGATGAAACAGGTTCTGGGTATTCACAAGAAGAAAAAGATGACCTGTGGAGCAGATGAAACAGTATACGGTATCATTTACAAGTTTTGAAAATCTTGGAAGAAATATCAAGGGTGTGTGAGCTCAGATAGTCCAGCCCTCCAGTCCACAGGAAGGAACTGGTATGGGAGAGAAGAAGGCTGCAAGTCAGTGACTGACTCCCCAATATGGCCAATGGGAGAGAATTGGTTTCTGGGACTGTGGTCCAAGGTATCTAGATGTTAGATGGACTATTTCGATCAAAGTTCAGTGAGGTTCAAGAAGGTGGGTGGGTGTTGCTTTAAATTGACTCCAGAGGGAGCTGCATGCAGAAAGGACAACCTTGAAATAAGAACTCCAGATAAGAACTTTTGTGCAGCATAGAAAGTGTATCTGAAATAAGACTATTTTAAGAAAAATCAGAACATTGGTTCATAAGTTCATGGCTTTCTTGTTTGTACACTACTGTCTCAAGTAAACAAGACGAACATGAGCTTTTGGTTCAGAAAGAACAATATGATTTAATAAGCATAACAGAAACTAGGCAATACTGTGCAATAGTCCTCAACTTACAACCACAATTGAGCCCAACGTTTATGTTGGTAAGTGAGAAATTTGTTAAGTGAGTTTTGTCCTATTTTACGAGTTTTCTCACCACAGTTGTTAAGTGAATCACTGCACTTCTTAAATTAGTAAGAGTGTTGTTAAGTGAATCTAGTTTTCCCATTGACTTTGCTTGTCAGAAGGTCACAAAAGATGATCACATGACCCTGGGACACTGCAACCATCATAAATCTGAGTCAGTTGCCAATTGGCTGAATTTTGATCACATGATCATGGGTAATAAGCGTGAGAAATGATCATAAGTCACTTTTTTCAGTGCCACTGTAACTTCAAATAGTCACTAAGCGAACTGTTGTAAGTTGAGGACTACCTTTATTGTATGATTCCCTTGACTGGAATATGGCTGGAATATACTGTAAATGATACAATTCATTCAAATAGAATAGAAAGAATAGAAAGAGAGGAGGAATTGCACTTCATGTTTTAAAACAATCTTGCTTAGAAATTCAAATAAATGAAGTTGACAATGCTGTGGGATAAAGTAAGTGAAGGAACATAGAATTTCCATGGTTTGACTTAGCTGTGTTGCAATACTACATTCACCACATATCCAAATTCTTAGCAAACTGGATTTGCATGTGTTTTTCTTTCTTTCTATGACCCTGTATTTAAATAATTAAAAAGCAGCTTAAAATGTAGGTTGCATAATTTTATGTCTGTAACTGTAAGCATGAATTACCACTCTTTAAAACCCTTGTTGTACTGAATAATATTCTGAGCAGCACAACTGAGATTTAACCAAACTGGGAAATGTTTAGGATTGAAGATATCCCAGAAAAATAAATGGATGGGTAGAAGAGGCTATGCCCTAGTTATGAGACACAGCCAAAGTGGATCCTTAAAATAAAAGAAAAACCCACTTGTTTTCTGTATATGATATTGAAATGAATCTGATTCTGAAAGTTAATTATTTTGTTGACTGATTACTCTGAAAGAATGAGTCTATATGGATTTGAAATAGAATTCTGGACAAAACCTTCCCATGGAAAACTTCTCTTTTGAATTATCTTCACGAAAATGATTATATCTTTAAGATTAGACATTAGAAGGTACCAGAAAGAACTAAATATTACAGTTAAAGGAGAAGAACACTTAAATCTGACTCATTAATACAGAACAGAGCAAAATATTTTAGCATTGAAAGCATATTTTTGAACAATGAACTCAGAAGTTTTTTTTAATAGTGCCTGCCTCTACAGATAGTCTCTGTTTAAAAGATGTTACAAAAGAGGAACAAATTTTATCTGACAAGATTGAGACTGACTTGAAAGTGGATTTAAAAATGACAGGCTACAAGAATGATATGGGAAAAGATGCCTCAGGGACATACAAAAGAAACAGCTAGTGTCTTAATAATTAAAACAGATGCACAAATAACAAATCAAGAGAGTGACCCGGATAACTTTCCTGTATTGAATTTACAAGAGACTTGTTAAAAATTTGAAGAATCTCATGAGAAGGGACAAATACCGGTAGTTATTTTCTTTTCTTTTCTTCACTTTTTATTTTTTATTCTTTTTTTTAACTTTGTGTTAGTTTTTATCTTTCAATTGTAATTTTTGTTAAAATTACTATAAGAAGAATTTGCCATCTCTGAATCAGATGATGCCATTTCTTTGATTTGTCCCAAATCCCCTGGGGCAAGGGGATATTTTTCTATCTGTCTGGACTCTGGATGCTTGGGGCTCAAGGCTCCAAGATGTTAATGCTTATATTGTAGCATTAACTTCCAGTAGTATCCCGGGGATATTCCTGACTACAATGCCAATGCATGCTCATTTTTTTTAAATATAGTTCTTCTTCTATCTATTTGAAACCAGACTGCAGAAGGATACTACAGGTAGCCCTCGACTTACAACAGGTCATTTAGCGACCATTCAAAATTACAACAGCACTAGGGGGAAAAGTGACTTACAACTGTTTTTCAGAGCTACACCCTTTCCAGCATCCCCGTGGTCATGTGATCAAAATTCAGATGCTTGGCATCTAGTTCATATTTATGACCGTTGCTGTGTCCCAGGGTCATGTGATCACCTTTGGTGACCTTCTGAGTAGCAAAGTCAGTGGGGAAGCCAGATTCACTCAACAACCGGGTTACGAGCTTATCCACTGTAGTGATTCATTTAATACAAGAAAGGTCATAAAATGAGGAAAAGTTCACTTAACATGTCTCACTTAACAACAGAAATCTTGGGCTCAATTGCGGTCGTAAGTTGAGGACTACCTCTATAGCAATTCTCAAAGGATGTACCCTTTCTTTTTTCTCTTCCTTTTAGCCTCCCCTTGCAATCCAGATTGGATGGAAATATATAAAGATAGCTTGCTTGACGGTGAGATATTTTTTAGTACAGCTGCTATTTGCTTGGGCTGCATGGAGCCTTTTCTTTTGCAGGAGTGCCCAGAAGGAACTCTTCTATTTATGTACCAGCTTGCTCTATTGCAGATGATACAGCATGTAAATTTTCTCTGCTATCATATCTTAGAAGTAGGCAGCACCCTCTTCTGGGCTTAATCCAAAGGCCTTGGCATTATGAAGAGGTTTGCATGACAGTACAAAAATTCAAGATGGCTGCCCCAGGACTGTTTGTCTGCCTCTGTATTGCCCTCTTCTGGATCTGTCTCATTGATTCTCTGCACTAGTAAGATCAGACAGACCATTGTGAGACGGACAGCTGTATAAATCAATATAATAATAAACACATAAATATGGGCACAGAGAGACTGTCATCAAGAAACTAGGAATCAGAGCACCTCGTTTTTAATTGACCCCTTCATCAGGAGCAGTATGGTGTGTGTGTGTGTGCAATGCTGGCATATATGCAAGCAGCACCGAGCAGGGCTAAGGAGAATGCCCGCTCAATCTTTTCAGAAGCCTAAAAGAGACTAATGAAATATTTTTCCATTTCTGGGAAGAGCCGAGACTGCAATGGACTGTGAGATTTGGAGGCGGTAGTATGAGATCCCCTGCCTTGAGGCATCTCCGCTGCCCTGAATGATTCTGCATAATAGCACTTTAGGCAGCTGAAGCATTTCTAAACCGCAATTAGTTTGTGTCTTCCGTTTTGTCTGGATAATTATTGATGAACAGCCCCAACATTAATTTTTCTCCCCAGGAGGCGGGGACAAGAGAAAGCTTTAATTATTGGCTACTCTCCCCCCCCCCCGTTTGAATAGCAAAATAGTTATATAAATAGCAAAATAATGCTGCATGAATCATACAAATAAAGAGAGGGAAGTAGTTACTGAAGCTTCCTTTGTAGCCTCCCTGAAAAAAAATAAAAGCCTACTAACCTGTCCCAAAACCTGTTTACCAACAAGTAGGAAATTGTCCTTTTTGACACTGTCCTAATATCCTGGTTATTCTAAGGCAGGGGTGTCAAACCCAAGGCCCCCGGACTGGATTTGGCCCAAGGGGTGCTTAGATCTAGCCCGTGGGGCTATTCTGGAAATAGCGAAGGATCACATGCGGCCTCCGGAGCTCCATTTGTGCAAAGTTTGGTTTTTGAGCTCTTTGTGGCTCTGTGAGGTTCATGCTTGTTGCAGGGGCCATTTTGTGTGCTTTTGCATTGTCTGTGAGTCAGTTGTATGGCTTTTGTATTGTTTGTGTGTGAAGTGTGAAAGTTGGTTTTTGAGCTCACCCGGTTACATGACCATGACCACCAAGCCACGCCCACCCAGTCACATGATCACCAAACCAAACCCACCAAGCCACGCCCACATAACTGATAGGGAACATTTTTACATTTCACCACTGGCACAGGTCTTTACAGCACTATTGTTGCTAACTAAAAAGGGCAGAAAGCTGTCACTCTCTTTCTCATGCTGGTTCACAAGTGGACTTACTTGACAATGGCACTGAGTTTCGGCTGCCTGTATTAAATAAGATGACTTGTGTGTGTGTGTGTGTGTCTCCATTCTTCCCTCTGTGGCATTTGTGAATGAACTTACTTGGTGAGAATTATGATTCTCTAATATAAAGTTCACACACAAATTTTAGCATGGAGGAAAAGAGAAAGCATTACAGTGGAACTTTTGGTCATGACCGTAATCTGTTTCAGGACTTCGGTCGCAACCCGATTTCGTTGTGACGGAAAGCAAAACTGACTGCACAGATGTGTTTGATTGTTCGCAACCAGAGTGAAACATTTAGTGGATTTTTTGGTCAACACCTGATTTGGTCATGGTCAGAAGCGTTCGTGACCCGAGGTTCTATTGTATCAGATAAATAGAAAGAACCTTGGTGCTCTCTGAACTTGGTTGTTTTCTTACAGATGTTTCATTACCAAACTAGATAACATCATCAGTCCTAAATGGAGAGAAGGCCATTGTCTGTATAAATGCTCTGGTTAAGCAAGCAAGTCCCTATTGGTGCTATTGGACTGTATGGATCCAAATAGGGTCTTCAATAACTCCCTGTGGTGAACTCGCCGCGGCCAACACACCAGGGGACAACTCGCTGCAGGACAAAAGATGCAGGAATATTGAATGAATAGCGGAATAGAATCATTAAACAAAAGAATAAAAAGTGAATGATAAAAATTAAAATATTTTTTGAATTATTTGAAATAATGAACTTGAATTGTTGGAATTGCCCTGCAGTGTGTTTTCCCATGGTGAGTTGGCCACGGTGAGTTATCCTGCAGTGAGTTAGCTTTGGCGAGTTGGCCATGCCAAATTGGCTGTGGCAAGTTATTCCATTCTGGATCCATAGGCCAGCCAGCCAACCAACTAACCAACCAATCAATCAACCAACCAACCAACCTTTCACTAAAAAGACTGATTAATACAAAATTCTCCCCAATTTAGGGTGAAAATCGCTACTCAACAGCGGAAAACAAAAATCTAAAAATGACAGTAAGGAATCTCTTTAAAGCAAGTAGACAACCAGCAAGTGGACTAAGCCTTCCAAAAACCTGAGAGAGTTGCAATGGAGATTCAGTAGTATGATTAGTAATAGACTCTGGGCAGATAGAAGAGCATCTGGCTGCCAATGACAGAGCCAAGAAGATGCAGAATATGAAAAATGTTAATGCACTGAGGGATGAGAAGCAATTTCCTAAAATGTCAACATCCTGAGGAAAGGAGAGAGGAAAGAGGGTTAGAATAAATGAAGAGGAAGAGTCAAGACCAATGGCTGAAATTTGAGATGAGAATAAAACCACAAGAGCAAACAGATTGGAAGAACAGTTATACAGGGCTGATGAGAGATATTCACAAACAGATCTGAAATAAAAGCTGTGTCTTTCACCGCAGGACTCGAGCGATATAATTTGAGGGATATACAAAATGTAATCCTAATATTAGAAGAGGTTAATGCTGTCTGATATCATGTTGCATTGTAGCCTTCTACATCAGGAAATGCCAGTTCTCCCTTGGCAGAAAAATTGTATAAGGAAGAAAACACAATGGATTACACTGGTTGGGGGATGATGGGGCATTTAATCCTTCTCAGTAGTGATGTCTCACTTATGGAATGACTTTTCTACAGTGGTTCACTTGGCACCAGGTGTGAGGTTTTAGGTGCCAGATGAATACCAACTTGAGAGGTTTTATTTCTGGTGATTTTTTTAAATTGCCATTTTATTCTGTCACTTTCCTGTTCTCAATACAATAAGTAGTACACATAGCTTAATTTAGGTTTAAAAAATAATAATAAAAGCTCAGTTCAGAGAACAGGGACAGCTCTAAAAAAAATTAATGACCTTCTGCTTTGAAAAACTTGAAAGCAGGATATTAAGGCAGAATCCCTAGAGAGGCTTAGTAATAAGAGGAGACACTCTGTAAAAATGCTTACTTAATTTAATGAAAAATCCTGAGAACCATGAATACTTTTAGCCTTCGGGTTCTGCTTCCTTGAGATTTTTCTTAAAAGCATACCAGGTCAGAGAAAAGAACAGACTTTCTCTCTAGCTTTCTATTTTCTGAGGGACTTTCCCCATCATTGAGCCACAATATCCTTGACTTGACAGAAGCAATTTCTGCATGAAATTTGCCTGAAAATTGAGTCTGGTTCCAATCACCGCTGCTCATCTGATTCATCTCCAAGAAAGAAGTTCTTAGGGACAACACCCAAAAAGACTTTTCCCCGCTCCCCGAAGTTGCCCTTGGATGGCATTGGGGGGGAAAAAAGCAGGAACTGTTGGCTTAAAACTGGCACAACCAAGGACAACTAGAGCTTGTCTAAAGGTCTTGCAACCAGCTAAAAGCAACATCATATAAACATGATTTTTATCCCTGTGGTTAGGTGCAAATGGAGCCACAGCCTAAGGTTGGAAGGCTAGGAATAAGCCCACCTGAGTGGAAAGGGATTCATTCCAAGGTATGAATAATAAGGGCATTGCCACTCTCAAGCATCTTCAAAGCATTTGAAGAAGAACCAAATTAGTCTTTTCTTCTATTGACTTCACAATCTGAAGAACAGGGAGCACAGAATTTTAACCCATCTGAGTGTTGCAAAAAAGGTTCCCCTCTCTCCCACTATATGAAAAAGAGAAATAATATAAATATCTGGCAATCCAACCAATCCCATATTTTCCTTTCTTCCTGCTGATGTATCCTTCTTTCCTTCCTTCCAATGTATCTATCCTTCCTTCTTTTACTCCCTACCATCCATCATCCATCCATCCATCTCACAGCATTTGGATTTTTTTCTTCCCACTATTATTTTTACATGTAATTTAAGATGATGAGCCTATTTAGGCCTCCTTCCTGTCCTATGAGAGATAATTGTGAACTCATCAAGTTAGTTCTTTGAAAGACCTTTTAAAGTGACTGAAACCAAAGAACTACAGGTATGAGAGAAGAGTTCCTTCAGATATGGAAATAGGTTGCCCAAAGCTCCATAGAGCCTCAGCTTTTAGTAGTCAAGGCTAGTTTTATTGTGATTTCGACAATGTTACAACTGAGGAAGAAGCATATTGGTACAGCTACTGAATGCAGCCAATAGAGGCCCTGGGCTGAGTGCCTGTGAGGACTTGCTGTAAGGAATGGCTGAAGACTACAATTATATGAAGACAGGTAAGATTTATTTCAGCAGGCGTAAGACACATCTTTTCATACGCATTCACACACGTCATGTTTTAAAGAAGCCACTGGATTCTCATTTTGATGGCAGAAGTTATTCTTCTGTTCTGGATTGATTTGTTTAATTACAAATTTGTGTAATTCATTTTTCTGGGTTATATGGAGATAATATAAATAATTAAAATATTAAATAACAATGAAGCAATGAAGGCCAAGAAATAAATCCCCCAAAAGTAAAACCAAGGAGAGTGAGCAGGCTCCCAGCTAAATTCAGAAAGCCCTCCAGGTTGGAAATTAAAACATAAGAGTTGGAAGGGACCTTGGAGGTCTTCTAGTCTAACCCCCTGCTCAAGCAGCAGACCATACCATTCCAGACAAATGGCTGTCCAATCTCTTCTTAAAACCCTCTAGTGATGGAGCACCCACAACTTCTGAAGGCAAGCTATTTCATTGGTTGATTTCTCTCCCGGTTAGGAAAGTTTTCCTTAATCTGAGCCACTGGGAGCAACGGCCAATTTTTCTTTCTCTTTCTTGGAAGCCCCAAAGGTGCTTTTTTTTCCAAGAGGCAACTGGACTTTCTGGTTTTTTTCTTCTTTTTTCTTCAAACAAGAAAAAAACAAACCCACAAAATTCAGTTGCCTCTTGAAAAAATAACCTTTGGGACAACCATGACCTGGATGACTGAGAATCCCCATAGACTCTTTAATCCAGCTATCCTCCCATCCTCCAGTCCCGATTTTAGGACAACAGTTGCTCGGGGCAAACCAAGGGCTCTCCCGGGCGAGCTGCAAACCTTCACCCAGACGGCCGCTGCCCTTGGCCGGTGTTTTTGAAGTAGAGAAGCAGATCGAGGTCTCTCGGCTCCAAAACACGCACAGCCGGAGCAGATGCCGCCTTATCTGCTTATCTCGCGTCTTGCAGAGCCAGCCAGGAGGAACCCAAGAGAGGCTTCTCCGCTTCCCCCCACCCACCTCCCGCCACGTGTGGACGGGGGTGGGGTGGGGGAATCTGCCTAAGGCCCAAGTAAGGACGAAGGAGGCCGAGAAAGGCTCGCCTTTGTCCTGCTTTCCCTCTCCGGAACTAGGGAGATAATCAGGCGTGGGATGGGATCACAGGCTTCTCTGCGCCAGGAAGGACCCGTTGTTCCCCGGCCTTGTCAGGAGGATCTTCCGGCCGCTTCGTTCCCGGTCGTCTCGGGTGCATTTCTCGCCTGTTTGCCTGCCTGCCTGCCTGCTAGCGCTTCGCGTTGAGAGAGGAAGCTCTCCCCCTC
>JANHFT010000581.1:0-10699 GCA_032467955.1 Pseudoxenodon macrops | reverse complement strand
ACTGTTAAATTTGTTGCTGGTGACATTTTGTGTGCTTTTGCATGGTATATGAGTCAGTTGTGTTGTTTTGTGTGTGTGTGTGTATAAAGTGTAAATGCACACCCACCCGGTCACCTGACCTCAAGCCATGCCCACAAAATAAGCCACACCCACAGAACCAGCAGTAAAAAAATTAGAACCCATCCCTGATCTGATTGGGTATTTTGCCTCTATACAGTTAGGGAGCCTGATTGATGGGTTACAATTTTGCTTTGTACCTTTCTTGTTAGTACAGAAATATTTGGCTGGAGTGGCCCATTGTGAAGATCATTAAATCTGAAACAGGATTGCAGTGGCAAAAAAAACCAACGAACTTCATGCTCTTGTTCATAATAGTGCGTAAAACAAGGGTTAAAACTGCATTTTGTCAGCTTCTCAGTCAACTGAGCATTTTTATTGAGTGTGGCACAAACAGCAAGCTTCGGATCAATAGACCAAATTGTTTGTGTCCTAAAAAATAAAGATGAGCTCCCGCAGATTCTCTAGCCTTCTCATTTCCTCTTTCCAGCCTGTTATGGCACAGAAGAGGCTTTCCAGTAGATTCCATTCCCTCAGGAAAATGAATCCGAGCTGAGAATACATCCTGCACAAACAGACATAAAAGGCATTTTGTATTGGCAAGACAACAGACTTTAAATTAGTGCAAGGATGCCACTTCAAACAAACAGGCCAATGGGTATTATCAAGACGGGAATGTCAGTAGAAGATTTAATATATGTAAAGGAGAGCAGCTACAAGCTTTAAATACTTATAAGACATGTTTATAGCTTTTGCTGCCACAGAAGAAACATGTCCAATTTTCCTGTAGTCCTCTTTAGAGTACTGGTACCACAGGTCAATTGCTGGTGTAAACTTTCCTAAAAGGTGGGCTATTGTGGCTGAAATCTAGATAGAGATATTGCGATTTCTCCTGACACTGTTCTCCTGACACTATTTTCAATACACTTCTGGCTTCTCACTGTACCGGTAATAATAGATGTTGTTAAAGGCATATAGGCAACTGTCAATGGATTTAGTCCAAATGAACAGGGGTGCAACAGTTAATACATACAAACATTATGATTAAGACTGTGGAGAACTCCCCCCCTCCAAATTATACGTCTGTTAAAAATAACTAAGTGTCCAGTTAGATATTAAAGGGGATTCATGACTGTCATGGATCCTGATCTGCCCAGATGTAGAAACAACCTTTGTAAACTGCACGGAATAATATTTTTTTCCTATTTGGATCAATTAACTGAATATACTCAGGGTGGGGGAAATGTTAAAAGAAAATAATGGCACTCTACCCATCTCTTTCAGAAGATATTACCAGAAAGAGGCACGACAGAAATATAACTTGACCTTTGCAAACATCTTGCATAAAATCTCATTATGGGTCTTCACCTGGAGCTTTGTTATTCTGATATAATATATCTGATCCTTTCTCCAACTAACAGAAGGAGAGGAGAATATTTGGAGACTGGCATAGTCTCAGCTTTGCATCAGCTAGAACCTTTAAATAAGAACAATCCTGAACTCCATTTGGTGAAACAGGTATAGTTTACTAAAAGTCAAGGAGAATACAGTAGAGCAAAGCCATAACTGAAATTCAGGTGCCAAAATCTCTAAGTTTAACTTCCCCCCTTGAGCCACTTCCCAATGCTGGTCTCCAATTGTCCAATCATATTCAAATGAATTATTTGGAGAACAGTCTTCAATTGTGGGCTGGGCAGTATGCAGCTGCATGCCATTCTACCCTTCAGGCTGTGTCTCCAGAAGGTATGATGTGTAGTAAGCTTTCCCCCTCCCATCCAATAACCTCCCCCCCAGACAGAGGTGGGTTGCTGTCGGTTCAGATCAGTTCTATAGAACTGGTAGCGGAGATTTGCCTCTGCTCGCTGAACCAGCAATGACGGCTGGCTGGCCACGCCCCTGAGCCAGTCCTCGGGGAGGAAATCGATCCTCCCGGTGGAAATTGCCTCGAAAATAACCCTCTGCGCATGGGCAAAGCCCATTTTCGAGGCAATACCTGGAAGCGACGGGGACGTGCATGCAAAACGCGCACTTCCATCGCGATCCAAACCAGTAGGAAAGGTAAGTAGAACCCATCCCTGCTCCAGAGTCCATGGCAAACTGGCATTGAGCAAATGCAAGTGAGATGGTAGTTCTGAAATGTAGGCTGTCCTCTTACCTATCTAAGTTCAGACAATGATCATTGAATAAATGTAGAAGGAGGAAGAGGGGAGGAGATCCTCCTGATACATGTGGCTAAATGTTTGCTCAATGGAAGATTTGCCTCTTAGCTTCAGAATTTCCAGCTGAAGGACCCTAAGGTTCCTAGATACAGCTATCCAGTAAACTTGAAGAGAGGAAGGACCTGACCTACACTCCAATTTCCCTCAAAGTAATTTGATTAATTATACAAATAGAATCTAGGTCTCCTTGCTCTGCTTGGATTAGACATACCCAACTACAATTTATATTTGAGTTAATGATTTAATTAATTAACACCACACTTAAAAACTCTCATGGGCTATGGATGGGTTACTTCTGACTACTTAACTGATGTGACTTTCAGTGTTTGTGGATATGTGTGTGGATGTGGATGTGTGTGTAGCATTTGACATCTTATTTATAGTAGTGCTCTAAAAATAAATGGGATGCTTTGCCAGAATGTACCAGGACCGCTCAAACTGGATAGGGATAGTGCATGACATTTCTACCCTCATTAAGTGACAGAATGATATGTTTTTATATGGATTGTGCCACAATCATTTGATCTTTACACAGTGGATGCCTCCAAATCTTTTGCCCTGCCACAAAGTTGAAAGCCACTAAGAGAAGGTCACTGAGCCAGAGGTGGGTTCCTACTGGTTCTAACTGGTTCTTTAGAACTGTTAGTAACTCGCCAATGACATCATGGAGCCAGTTCCATCGGCGTCTCCGTGGGTGCCATCATGTTGGATTTTGCTTCTGCGCATGCACAGAAGCTCTTTTTCTGATTGCTGTGTGTGTGCACGCACGAGGCACGACCCTGAGCGAACCGGCAGCAAAAAGATCCACAACCCACCCCTGCACTGAACCTATTAGTTGGGTCAGAAATAACAACTACAATAATAATAATAGCAGCAGCTTACTGTGGTTGTCATTCCTGTCCCTTGTGCCATCCACTTTGCCATCTGGAAGGATCCTCAGGAACTGACCACCATTGCTGCAATAAAGAATCTTGGGCTGGTTGTAATCTGCCATTGGCAGGTCAAATTTTTCTGTCATGGCAGGAAATGTTGTGATTTCCCTCTAGACATCTCTTTTCCTTCCTTGGACTCAGGTCTTCAATCCTGGAAAAGAAATTTAGCAGGATTTCAGTGAAAGGAGCCAAAATAGTAACGATACATTCTATGTCATTGCATGTTCAAAGCGGGAGGCGACGTTTCCAAGCATGATTTATAGGCATTATTTTAGGTATTACCCACCTCACCAAAATATCATTCAACATACAGAGCAAGACAGTATACTGTAACTTTGGTTCCCTCAATCCTTGAAAAGCCTTTTTGAATATGACTACTGTATGCTATAGTACTGTGATGACGAATCTATGGCACGTGTGCCACAGTTGGCACACAGAGCCCTCTCTGCAGGCCTGCCAGCCATCACCCCAGCTCAGCCCTGCCGCGCATGCACGGGTGCCTCCCGCCGGCCATGAACGGGGAACGTGCGCATGTGTGGGGACAGGTGCATGCGCGCGGGGCGCTCGCATTGCTTTTTGGGGATTGGAGCAAGCTCATGTGCATTTGCGCACGCATGCACGTACTTTGGGCACTTGGCACCAAAAAGGTGCCATCATTGCTATAGTATTAAATCAATAAAACTGTGTTTAATGAATAAAAACAAATAAGATAAAAGCAGGACAAGAGCCATATGTTTATGCGTACCATTTCAAACTCTATCTCTGTCTGGAAAGAAAATAGGCAGAGAAAAGAAAGAAGGCAAGACCGAAGCTTTTCTGGATTACTTTTATTGTTTGTAATCAGAAATTGGTGGCTTCTGGAGAGCAGTTAAATGCTGTAGAATGGGTAGAATTATAGCACCCTGAGCAGAGTTTTGGCATCACTTTCTGTTAAATATGAGATTTGTTTAGAACTTTCATCTGTTTCCCATGTCAAATGACAGGAAACTGCATTTATAATCAGAGGAGGTTCCAACAAGGGAAAAAGGGATCCATACGTACACACACACACACACACTCACACACACACACTCTCTCTCTCTCACACACACACGCGCACACACACACGCACACACAAACAAACAAACAAACAAACAAACAAACGTATAACAGTATAACTGAAGACTGTTCCTTGTTGTTTTGATTAAGTATCAAATAATTGGCTCTTGTTCAAAGCAAACACCAAACATGGGAGTGGTTAAGAAAAATGTGGGTTTGGGTAACAGCAAATGGGCAAATCCTTTTCAATTCTCTGAGGACTTCCTCAGGTCACGTTTTCCATTCACCTCACATGGCACCACAAAATGATGTTGGTAGTGTTATGAGCAAGTATTTGCTCCAGACATGATGCCCTATTACAGTTAGTTGAAGCAGCAATCTCTAGGCCACCTAATAAACCAAACCATTAGCTTATTTGTTTTCTGAAAACTGACCCCAAAGCTGAGATAAACAGAATAGCAAAAATATAGAACAAGAAGTGAGACATTGTGTTTCAACCACCTACAGATTGCAGATACTTTCAGATGCCAGCGGGAACTTTGTTCTTTGCTGAGCCTTGGAATAGATAGATAAGGAAAAGTGTATGGCTCTATATCTGTACAGTATCTACAGTACAGGTGGGTTCCTACCAGTTCTATCCGGTTCTATAGAGTAGGTAGTAACTCCACGATGACGTCAGAGAGCCGGTTCTGTCGGTGTCTCCATGGGCGCCGCCATCTTGGATTTTTCTTCTGTGCATGCGCAGAAGCTACTTTTTGACTGATGTGCTTGTACGCTTTGCGAGTGCACTCGAGGTGCAACCCTGAGCGAACTGGCAGTAAGAAGATTCAGAACCCACCTCTGCTACATTATATCTATATCTATGTCCACATCAACACCTACACCTATGTATTACCAGTCCTAAAATAAAGAGGGGTAGACTAGGGTACTATCTTGAAATATTTAATGGCCTCATGTTCCAAGGGCTCTTCTGAAATGTTTTAATGGAGAAGTTTGCTAGAACATTTGGAAATACTGGTAAGTTAGCAAGTTCCATGTTTCTACTTTAAGATTCATCACTATTTTTAGAATCTGACCTTGCATATCAGTGGCCTGTGAATCCAGCAGAATACTTGAAGGAATACAAACTGCTGCCCCCATTGCCATACTGTGATTGATGTGAGCAGTGTTCTTATAATTTTAGGCCTGTGTTTTTGGTATTCCATACATAGCTCTACTCTTGGCGTGGCTGTTATACTGTATTTTCTGAAAAAGTTTTGGGTTTTATGGAAATGAAAGTGAACACAGAGACACACACACACACAGCCTCAAGAAGGAGCAATAAGTTTTTTCCCCTCGTTGAAAGCCTAATCTTTTAATTATTCAAAATGCTTGGAGAAGGGCAGGAAACATCATCCATGATTAAATTTCTTTCCCAACCTTTGCAGCAAAGATGAAACAAATGAGCCACAAGCAACCTGCAAGGAAATTTGTAAAGCAGCTTCTCCCAATCTCTTGCTGTCCAGATTGCAATGTCCATCAAGGGTATTTGGAGGGTGAATGGCTATAAAAGGAGAAGCCATGAATGAGAGCACAATCAGACAGGGGTTGGGGGATCTCTGCTTAAAATGTTAAAGATTTTAATGTAATGTTGAAGTAATGTACAGTATATACCAAAACTTTGGAAACTGACTACTTATCAGGAATTATTATATTGAGCATAGTGACAGAGAGGCTGTTGACTAAAAGAATCATATTGAAACAATGGGCAACTCATTTTATTCTAAATGTTTTAAGGCTAAAGGTTTTGTGTGTGTTAATTATGCATTTTAAGTGTATTTTAGTATTTTGTAATTTTTATTCTTGTAGTTTGTAAATAATACTTGAAAAATTGGGAGTATAAGTGCATAGGTGTTTCAAAGTTATTTTGGGTGACATCAGTTGCAAAAAATTAACTGATCTTAGTTGATTAGAAATCTCACTCATCCAAATGTTGGGCTGTGGCTTGTCAACTCTGTCAAATGATTTTTCAGTTATTCAGAGCTTTATCTGGAACTTGTCAACAGGCTTCTATGCCATTGTTTACTTAGGATTTCCCCCCCTTCTGTGGATTGGCAAATGATTCTGTTGCAGATTTGGTGGATGGATGGATGGGTAGGTAGACGGATGACGTCTTTCAGTTCCAATTCCTTTCACAGGTATGTGTAAGCTTACAGAACAAAGTTTATTGGAACCATGTGGCATTGAACTAAGGGACTTACTCTGAAGAACCAGTATGGTGTAGTGCAGGGGTGTCAAACTTGATTTCATTGAGAACTATATCAGGGTTGTGTTTGATCCCGTGGGAGGGAGGGTTGTCTGGAGGCGTGGCCAGGGTGGGCATGGCCAGCTTGATGTCACTTGTCGAGGCTCCGTTTTCAACTGTGACCACCTCCTGCAGCCCTCTGCCAGCAAAAACAGAGCTTGTGGCCTCCCAGGGCCTCCATTTTTGCTGGCAGAGGGCTGCAGGAGGCCATCGGGGCAGAAAAGGGAGCCAAGATGGGCCTTGTGCGGCCACCTTGATCTATGTTTTCGCTGGTAGAGGCACCGCGAACTGGTTCTTTGCTGTTTCCAGAGAGGCCCCAGAGGCCAAATCTAAGCATCCTGCAGGCCAGATCCAGCCCCTGGGCCTTGACTTTGACACCCCTGGTGTAGTGCTTATAATAAAAAACAACAAGTTGGAGGGGACTGTGGAGGTATTCTAGTTCAACTCCCTGCTTAGACAAGAGACTCTATACCAGACAAATGGTTGTCCAATCTCTTCTTATAAAACTCCAGTGTTGGAGAACCCACAACTTCTGGAGACAAGTCGTTCCACTGATTAATTGTTCTAACTGTCAGGAAATTTCTCCTTAGTTCTAGGTTGCTTCTTTCCTTGATTAATTGAATGTTGAATTTAGAGCCAGGATTTAAAGATCATGATTTAAATCAGCCGTGGGAACTCATTGAGTAAGTTTGTGCCCGTCAGTTTCTGTCACCTTAGATTATCCCACGAGTAGGTTGTTGTGGGGAAACGATGAGGACAATATTGTGTTCACCACCCAGTAAGAAATGCAGGATGTAAATCAGATCAGATCAAATCAAATCAAATTAAATCAATCATCTTTTGAAAATGAGTTCCAATAGTATTTGGCTTCCTAAGAAATAAAATTATATTAAATTTTTTTGAAAGCTTGTCGTGCATGGTGCTTCATTATATTTATTTTTGTTCTTAGTTGAAGAAACATTATTAACATTCTGTGGCTATAAAATGGCTTGGAATAATAGTGCAAGTCAATCCATTACTGCAGATTAATGGAGCAGATTAGAAATAGGGCAGTTTATGGAATGTGGTTTGGCTGAAATGTACTTTCAGATATGTTCTTTCCAAAAAAATTGTTCTTCATAAGTGTACACTTAAGAAAAGGACGCATTTTAAAAAATGAAAAAAAAAATCATCTTAAAAAATACAAATTCCATATTAAAGTTTATTTTTTTCTCACCTTTTCAATAGCTTTGCATGATCTCAGTATTTTGCCATTGTAAGGACATCTACATAAACCATGGTTGTCCCAAAGGTGCTTTTTTCAGGAGGCAACTGGACTTTGTTGTTTTTTCTTTGAAGATGTTTTGCTTCTCATCCAAGAAGCTTCTTCAACTCTGACTGGATTGTGAGGAATGGAAAGATTTATATTCCTTGCAGACAGCTGGTCATTTGCATCCTTTTAGAGGATCGTTGAAGCACTTTGAGAGTTACTCAGGTGACCCTGAGAACACAAATAAACCTCCAAGTGCTTCAACGACCCTTTAAAAGGATGCACAACTGTGGCAAGCAAGGTCATAAAATGAGGCAAATCTCACTTAACAAATGTGTCACTTGAGAAGAGAAAATTTGGACTCAGTTGTGGCCGTAAGACGAGTACTATCTGTACTTTTATGCCTGGAAAAAAAAGACTTTCATAGTACGTACAAATAAGAATTACTCGCCTGTGTGAGATACACATTATTTTTGTCTCTCTGCCTGAATTTTAGTACCTGTGCATGTGCCAAGATGGTGTACACTCAGCAAACTGAACACTTATGAAAAATAATAAGTTGTCCCACAAATGGATTACCTTCCCCTTCCTCATTCATGCCATTTCTTTCTCAGATCTTGAGGTATCCAATCTTCTAAATCTTTGATTTCATATTTATCTTTATCTCAATACTGATTTAAAGGCTGCATGAACTGTTTAAAACTAAAGATTTGTTATTCATCTTTAGCTGTACTCTACTTGAATTTTCATCTGTCTGAGATCTGAAAATTCCTCTCTATTTTTTCTGGAAGTGAGGTAGGAGAAATTTTTTGAAGGTCTATATTTCATGGTTTTCCCCCATCATCTTGTATGAAAACAATATCTCTTCCTTTCCCTTGCCTCCTACAATAACGTTTATGGAATTACATTTGTCCAACTTCTTTAGTTTTTTGTGGTTGAGCAGTTATAGTGCCAAGCAGAAAGCTTGCCACTGACATTCTTCACAGACTCAACACTTAAGCCAAAGGAACAGTTGTATCAGACAGATGTTTTTGTACTCTTCTAAACCTGCATCGAAACTTCAAAAGCAATTAAAAATAGATTTAATAGACTGAAAGAATGAGCTGAAGAGGAACCTAAACTTTAATAGAAAACAATAAATTTGAGAGGTACGGTAGTTCCTGTTTTACAGATGGGAGGTTGAACAACTAGCCCTTTGGTGCAGCCAGAACAATCTGGAGCTGAACACACTTAAAACTGAAGAGATGATAGTAGAATTTAGGAGGAGCCCTCCTATTCTACCACCTCTTACAATATTGGACAACACAGTTTTATCAGCAGAAGAGAGCTTGAAGTTTCTGCCTTCTATGCACAGGTACAGAATATGTGGTACCTTGTTCAACAGTAGTAACTGTGAGAGGGATCTTGGAATCCTAGTGGACAACCATTTAAATATGAGCCAGCAGTGTGCAGCAGCTGCCAAAAAAGCCAACACAGTTCTAGGCTGCATAAACAGAGGGATAGAATCAAGATCACGTGAAGTGTTAATACCACTTTATAATGCCTTGGTAAGGCCACACTTGGAATACTGCATTCAGTTTTGGTTGCCACGATGTAAAAAAGATGTTGAGACTCTAGAAAGAGTGCAGAGAAGAGCAACAAAGATGATTAGGGGATAAAACATATGAAGAATGGGTACAGGAACTGGGTATCTTTAGTTTAATGAAAAGAAGGACTAGGGTTGACATGATATCAGTGTTCCAATATCTGAGGGACTGCCACAAAGAAGAGGGTGTCAAGCTATTCTCCAAAACACCTGAGGGCAGGACAAGAAGCAATGGGTAGAAACTAATCAAATAGAGAAGCAACCTAGAACTAAGGAGAAATTTTCTGACAGTTAGAACAATTAATCAGTGAAACAATTTGTGAATACTCCAACACTGGAAGTTTTAAAGAAGATATTGGATAACCATTTGTCTGAAGTTGTGTAGGGTTTCCTGCCTAATCATCGGGTTGGACTAGAAGACCTCCAAGGTCCCTTCCAACTCTGTTATTCTGAAATGCCTGCTTCTCAGCCCAGCAGCAGCAAATCTATGTGTTTCTTAGGCAAATGCCAAGTTAAGCCAGCATTAAATATTTAACCAATCATCTACACTCTTCCACGAAGGAAAACTAAATCATTCTCCAAGCCTCCAGTGAAGTAGACAAATCAAGACAACTGTGAGTTATTGTCACATCAGGCATTGCAGCTGGGAAGCCACTTCTCTTCCACAAAATGAAATATATTAACATTTTAATTGAGAATTCCAGTGGGGAGAAAAAAGACAGACAGAATGTGAACATTTCCTTGGAGGAACAGGTTCGAGCAGCCCATCAATTAATTGGCTACGAAATTGGACAAGAAAGGAAAGGGGACAAGTTTTGTTACAAACCTAGCAACTGCCTGTGACTTATTGTGTAAGATGAATTGTCTTTCAAAACTAGGACTTTTTTTTTAATGGTGGTCAATCACACCAGAATGATATAATATTCTTTACTTGAAGGGAAAAAACAAATAAGGCATTTAATCTAATTGAATTCATACAAGGCAAACATATTTAATATGCATATCTTTTTAATTAAAGATCTAAACCAAATACGCCAGCTTAGAATTTTGCTTATCTAATTTATTCATTAATTGTAACTAATGTAGTGAAAGGCTGTTTCACCCAGCAGAACAACTGAATAAACCTGAGCAAAGGAACTAATTTACCAAACTATGTATAATATATGTTGTGTTCTGCCTAATCCCCTTGCATATTCTGAGCCCCATTAGGGGTGATTACTGCCATCTCCATTTGCATGGAATTGCATGCCCGTTGCTAGTTGGCTAACTAGCGACAGGGGTTTCTCAGCCTATGGAATTGTCTGCCTGCAAGCCAGGGGAATCCCATAAAAGAGG
>JANHFT010000580.1:0-16198 GCA_032467955.1 Pseudoxenodon macrops | reverse complement strand
TTTAACAGATTTGGAGAGAACCAGTTCTATGACGTCACCAGCTGCTTGCAACCTACTCTATAGAACCGGTGCGAACCGGTAGGATTTCACCCCTGCTCCCTGTGCATCTCTGTGTAAGATACTTTTGGGAAAATGTTTGAAATGTTGTGGCCTCCTTCATTGTAAGCCCTCCCTTCTTTCTCCTGTTCACTTCACCAGAGCAAAGCTAATCTTAAGAGGTTGAAAAGAAGTCCAGGTGCCTTGATTTTCAGACTTCATCTACTTCATTTTGGAGTAAATATATATCATATATTTTGGAATATATGAACAAATTTCACCTCTAGTTTCTCCAATATGATAATCTATTTTATCCTATGCTGTAGGAATGCAAGCAATTTCCCACCCTTTCCTTACTTTTAATTTCCTTGTTCTAATTGTAGTTTTGTCTTCTGAACTTTCTTCCTTCATATCTAAAGCAATATTCCTCTGTGACTTAGTACCACATATATCCTCTATCTTCTGAGGTTTTGCTGGAGGCAGTGAAAATGGATGCAATCTCATCTCAGTTTCAGCTGGTTAATCAAGAGAATATATTCAGGGGTGGTCATCTAACTGGGACCACAGAGTCTGCTGTGCTGTGATTGTGCTTCTAGTCTTTACAACCTCTAGAGCTGCAAGGCTTTGAAACAAGAAAGTGCTTGGAACAAAATACTGAATAGGAAAGTAGAAGAAACTTCATTTGGCTTCTTTAGCATCCGGTGACAAGGTATTATTTATCTGCTGTTTGAAATGGGCATCTATTCAAAGACCAGCAGTGGATGTTTTACTTTGCTAGTTGAGCCTTTCAAAATAATTTCTTGTAGCTGATATAAATATATGTGTAAAATTTTTACTATTAAATGAAGCTGATGCACCACTTTTTAAAATGGTCTTAACTAAGATGATGTATGTGATGCGTGAAGAAAATATACCACATGATTTATTTAAAACTAGATTGGGATTTGCTTGCAGTCCATCTGCAATATATATTCAGTGGTGATGGGTTTATAATTAGATCACTAACTTGATAAACTCCTCTGTCTTATATACTCTATGCAGTGAGACTATTACACAGCCAAAAGCTTTGAAACTACCCACAATGAAGGAATGGCTGGTGAAGATGATTGAATTTGCAGAAATGGCTAAATTAACCTCTGTGATTAGGAAAAAAATTATATTTATATATTGAAGAAAAAGAATTGGAAAAAAATAACAAAATATAACGACCTGGCCATCGAAACTACGTGATTATGGATGAAACATGTAACAGTGATACCCATTGTCATCAGGGAACTTGGTACCATGTCCAAGAATTTTATAAGACACATCAAGAAATTGCAGCTTCCTGCAATAACATCAGTGGAACTGCAAAAAACTGCACTACTCAGAACATCGTACATCTTAAGAAGGTTCTTAGTTGATACCTAGGATGCTGGCAGCAACCTGTATCAACCATTAGCACCAGTCGATGGTATTTGTGATGCATTTTTGAATGTTCAGTTGACTGAGTTTCATGTTTAATGAATAAAATATATAATAATTTGATTCAATTTCTGTTATTAGCAGCCAATCTTACTATTATAAAACATTGGGAAACAAAACCATGATTGTAATTGGATCAGTGATATTTTAAATTTAGTGAAATATCATTAACAAAAAAGAAAAAACCCTCAGTAATATACACAAAGTTATTTTAAAATCCCATAATGAAGAAAGGATTTAGCCAAATCTGGACATCCTTTATTAATTATATCAATGTGAATTTCCCACCCTGATAAATAACCCCCATCAACACAAATGTCATTTTGAATAAATAGCTTAACTGTTGATAATTAATCTTCTGTATTCTTCTTCATTATGTATGCATTAAGAATGGAATAGTCTCAACATAAAAGCATTAATTGCCTATTTTCTTTTTTCTTTTTTTTCTACTTTATTTATATAATTTGTGATTTTAATTTGTTTCTCGATAGACATGCAAATATGCATGTTTATTTACATGTGTGGGTGTGAGGAAAAATAAATCAGAATTCTCTAATCTTAGTCCTGCTCATTAAAAGATGAAGAAATTATAATGGGTAGATGGATGAGAATTCTCCTGGTCATTTCAACTTAAATATACTCAATATTTTCTGTTGCTTTCTCATTTTATTACTAATCTTATGTTTGTGTTGCAAAGTTTAATGTCACATGATTGTAACAAGGAGTTAGAATTTCCTTCTACCGCCTAATATTGTTTGCAATTTCACAGGCCATATATGATAGTATTCAGCTGGTTCCTGCAACACAGGAACAACTGCAATCTTTAGGAGAAATATTTCTCCTAAAGACGTAAAACACCTTTTCTCCACCATGAGTTCCCCCAGGAATTTATTTTCTATTTGTTCTCAAAAGTCATTTAGCATATGATTGTGGATATAGTATATGTGTGTGGATATCAAGGATGGGCATTGAATCTCATGTTGCTTCTTAACCACTTTAATTATTTGTTGTGTTTATTAGATCTATTTCCCCCCAAATAATAACCCTAACTGTTTGCCCAGGAAAGAGTGTTTGGTCCAAAAATCACTCAGTGAACTACCGTGATAGGCAGCAACCTACATTTCCTTATTTCTCCTAACACTTTAATAATAATATTACATTTTTTTCCTTATGAACTCTAGACCAGTGTTTCTTAGCCTTGGCCATTTTAAGATGTATGGACTTCAACTCCCAGAATTCCCTATCCAGTCAAGTTTGCTGGGGAATTCTGGGAGTTGAAATCCATACATCTTAAAATGGCCAAGATTGAGAAACACTGAACTAGAAGGTATATCTAGTCTTTCCTTCTTCATTTTCCCTGCACACAATAATATCCCTGTGTATTAGAGTGTACTGAGAGACACTACCAAAGTCACTTTCTGAATTTCCATAGCTGAGAGAAAATTTAAACCTGGGTCTCTTCAGACCTAAACCCAGCGCTTTAAATTACATTTCCACACTGAGGTCCTTAAAGTTTAAATTTTAAAGGTTAAAGTTACGGATGCAAAATTTTGTTGGCCTCTTTTGGGGGATGCCTCATCCTGACTTGTCCTTAAAGAGCATCAGAAAATTTCACATATCCGCCTGTTTAGTCTGTGGAGAAAAACAAAGGACATTGTCTTGAAATACTTTTTCTCCATGCAAGTATGCCCCTCCTTGAATTTTTCAGTCCTTGCTTTCCCACAAATTATAATTTTGGAGGAAACAATCACATAAATGCACATAGCCATGCATCTCAAAGTAAGTAAATAATTATCCATTGTGTGGTGAAGTGCATCATTACTGCACACAGAAGAAACGATGCAGGCTGCATCTGCTTTCTCCAATGGAGCATTCCTGAAATCTCTGATTAGATAAGAATCAGCTGCACTACATTGTCTCAACAAATTGAAAATAAAGCCGTACTAATGCCTCTTATTTAGTGTCTGTTTATTTATTCTTGAGTAACGGAGTTGGGTGACAAACAGTTATTATGTGCAGAACATACAATCTCTTGAAACTAACATTGTTTAAATTAACTGTTACTGGACACCTGCTGCCTCTTATAGCTGTTTGCATAATAACTTGTCAAATATGTGCAGGCATGCTGTGGGTTTAAGACTGTTCCCACTGTGCAAGGGCAGTATAATCCAAATCCGCTTGTGAGAGATTAATCAGAAAATGCCCTCCCTGCCATATTTTTTTTTTGAAATAAAAAAGATTTTCTTCCACTTATGGAAAATTTATCAGGTCAATTTTTAATTTCCAAATGGGAACATACACTGAAAGTTTCTAACTAGACTCCATTTCGTTAGAACAGATAATCCATTTCATTTGGTACCTCACTTTTCATACTATATTCTGAATCCCCTGGTCCAAATAAATCATTCTTCTTGCTAATCCCTTCCTAAGGAGATTCCTGTCGCTATGTTGCCCCACCATGTAGATCAGAGGAGGAATAAATTCCACAGGAAGCCTAAGACTACTTTTATTGAGAGCAGTCACAGGAACAGAGTTTTACAAGTCTGAATGTGTCTACACCATTTCCGACAAATGGTAGTCCAATCTCATCCCAAATGTCCCAAGTGTTGGAGCTCCCACAACCTCCGAAGGCAGGCTGTTCCACTGGTTGATCGCTCTCACTGTCAGAAAGTTCCTCCTTATTTCCAGGTTGAATCTCTCTTTGGTCAGTTTGGTCAAACCTGATCGCATTGTGGGCCGTATCACTATGTTTTTTGCCTTTGCGAAGCCGGGATGGGTGTGGCCTGAGGAGGCCACATCTGGCCTGCAGGCCGCCAGTTTGACAGCCCTGGTTTAATGGCAGAGACAATGCTTGCACCAAGGTGAATGGGACGTTTCCTGGATAAGGGGAAGCCATAAGATCACCCACCTGTGTTGTGGAAGGCTGCTCTTTGAGAGAAGACTTGGCAGGATTCAAAGGGATCTTGCCCAGCTCATCTTGAGTGCCAACAACTGCAGAAGTTGGGACGCTCCAAAATTTAGTATGAGATTATTAATGAATATTGGGATCCCATCAGAGGTGGGATCTGAATCTTCTTACCGCCGGTTCGCTCAGGGGTGTGCTGTGGCTGCACGCGCATGCAGTGCTTAAAAAAAGCTTATGCGCAGAAGCAAAAACCAAGATGGCGCCACCGAAAGAACTGGATCGGGGTGTGGCAGGCCCGGATTGCTAACGGTTCTAGCGAACCGGGCCGCCAAGTTACTAGAACCGGACAGAACCTTTAGGAACCCACCTCTGGCTCCCATATCTACCTTTTTATGCACTTTTTAAAGAGACACTTGTAACTATGATCTGTTCTACAGGTAAATCAATTACTTGCTTTGGTGACTCACTTTCCAGTTTATTTGATTCTTTAATAGTAGCATAAATCAAGCCTTGTCACAAAAGGAGTTATTCCAGAGAGGAGAAAGGAATTGTGCATGCAATGTGGTGTACTACTACAAACCTATCAAAAGCATAATTATGAAAATTTCTAACAGTAACACTAAGATCATAACTTTGTTTAAAGGTCAAGAATAATAATTGAATAGTGCTAAAGCTATCAAAAAAGCATTACAGACCATTTTATTTATTTACACCCAAGAATGTGAACAGAAGTGCTATTTTTAGAAGTAATAGTCACATTTGGTATCCCTGTGCTTAAATAACTTTTGTGACACAGAAGTTGTTTTTCAGTGAGACTGACCTAACCCTAAGTGACTTTCTCATTGATAAGCCATTTACCTAACTTTGGCAAGATGTCGTCCAGTGTTTATCTTAACTTACATCAAATAAATCTGACAGTCAGCTGTAGATTCACACTGAACATATTGAAATGAGAAAATTAATATATCTTGCAATTCATTTGTACTTGAGCAATAACAAACAGATTGTAGAAACATTTCCATGAATGCAGGAAGCAAAATGTTTAAATAATGCACTAAAGAAACATGCTTCATCATATACCACATGCACACATCATAATTAGCTGTGATAATCTAAAATGTTCCAGAAATGTTTCACCTTTATACTGGCTGTATTGGCTGGGCTGGGAATAGGAAATAGGAAAAACTGAAAGTAGAAATATTCAGAATTGCTGGTAATTTACTATATTCTGCTATGGAATCCATTCACTGAAATAAATTCATATTGGGTTTTCTTCCTTTCATTATGCAACAATTATTTATTAAACATCAGACTAGCTGACATAAAAATAGTCAGGAATTCATACTAAATTCTGTAATTGGCCTATGCAAAAATAAGTTTCCTTGCTAAATAATTAGCAAACTGGAAGCCAGACTCAGCTTTTAATGTCACTCCATGGAACATGTTCTCCCCTTCTCCACTAACCTTGTTAAACAGTGTTACAGACATTAACTATAATTATTTCTGATCCTTTTTCCAGTATCCACACTTGCCATTTAGACAATACTTCAGTTCCTGGGTTAAGAGGAATTTCTGCTAGATCTTCAAATGCAGTTCACAGCATGTCAATGAAATGTTTAACAACTGAAAGCAAAGGGACATTGTCCCTTTCAGCTGTTGACCAAGGGGCACAGTGAATTATAAAGGTTGCTCATTTAAATACCAGGCATATCAGAATTATAGATCATTAAATAAAAATGAAAGATTTGGGAATTTCACAGAAAGAGCATCAACTCAAATCTGCAAAAGCACCCAAAACAACTTCGTATAAACTTCACAGGCAATTAATACAAACTGAAAAGTTTTACCAACCTATTTAAAAAGAGCTTTAATCTGGACAAAGTTGTAAAGAAGAAAGTTATATGTGTGCTTTTAAGCCAGGTTATTTTAACTACTGAATTTTTATGAAAGATTGGTTTTATGAAAGATTGGTTACACTTTAATTTAAAAGCAGGATATTCTGACTATCGTACCGAATTACTTAAAGACAAGCGTACCAGGAAAAAACGAAGAGGTGAGTTACTTCCAAAAAGACATCCCTTAGTTCAGGGGTCTCCAAACTCAGTAACTTTTAAGACTTCTGGACTTCAACTCCCAGAATTCCACAAGTCTTAATGTTACCAAATTTGGAGAGCCCTGCCTTAACACACACACATCCACCCAGTGGTGGGTTCCTACCGGATCTCTCCTAATCGGCGATCCGGTAGCACCAGCGGTGGGAGACTCCGCCCATCCACACCGGGATGCTCTGGGCATGCACACGCGGGAACCAGTAGCGCCGGAAACATAAACCCACTACTGGATCCACCCCTGCCTTCATAAGTCCTGCTGCAAGATAACTAAGTATTGAAGGAACTAAACACAGATTCTATCTGAAGAAATAGCAACTTAATCAGCAACAAGATACATCCAATAAAAATAAATACAAAATCCAATTGTCCCTAGTGATACAATATCTTTAAAGCTGTTTAGGATAAAATAATTCTTACCCTATGGGATTATTGAGAGAAAAAAGCATAGGATTATCATCATTTTCTAAAATGCTTACTTACATATGTACATTATTTTCAGGGAAAGCAATATTATGCAGAACGAAATAGAAATAGAGAAATTAAAGTCAGCAGGTAAAAAAAAGCAATTGTACAACTAGTTTAATATCAATATTAATTATCTCTCTTCATATCTTTCCAAATACTTCAGGTGGAGGAAAAAACACAACGTAAAAGATTTTGGAGTCAGATTAAACTACAAAAATTAGATTATAGATTTACCATATCTTCATTTCAAATCACCATCAGTTGTGCTTTACATTAGAATCTAACAACTTCAATCACATCGCAATAACATTCAAGTACTATGCATCTCACTGATTCATTTCAAACTTTTTTTTTCTGAGAGTGTGCTTAGGAAGCTCAATATCCTGAAAGTGCTCTCTCTTAGGGCCTATGCACACTTTGAAAATTATTTTGAAGAAATGCACTATTTCTCAGCTCTTCATTAAAGTAGACTGACTTTGCAGCCTTTACCCTGAACTTTAAAAAAAATGGTGCTGCTCCTTTAAGGAATCCTCTCCTTAGGGCAATATTACTCAACCTTAGAAGCTTGAAGATGTGTGGACTTCAACTCCCAGAATTCCCCAGCCAACATGGTTAAAGCTAAGAAAACTCTTAAAGCAGCAGCACATCTTTTTCAAACTCATGAGAAGCTGGAAAAAACGTGGGGTACTTTTAGGAGTAGTAGCACACCACTGTCCCACCCGAGTTCCGAAGCACTTCTTCTACATCATTTTTGAAGCCTACACAGCCTTTACTCTCTCCTAAGTGCTAATCATGTGCTTTTTATTATTAATCTATGAGGGAGAGGCTAAAGGAAATCTCTCCCTTATCCACTCCTCAAGGGTTCAAATGGAGCCCATATGAGGTAGTATGCTGCATAACTGAGATCAATGTGAATTCTAAGAGATCATTTATCTTAATATAAGAAAGCCTGCTTTCAAATATGATTCTCAGGAGACAGGCTACCCTATTTCCTGAACGATAACTAGAAGCCCAAAGTTCACCCTCCAGGTTGATTTTCTGAGACAGGTACATATAGAATGAAGTTGCTACATGCAAATCATAGTTTGAGCTCAAACGCTGAGTGCCACTACCTTTGTAATTGAGAGCTTTTTAACATTTGCACTTAACTCAGGTTAGAATTGCTTTGCATTTTGCACGTTTTCTATCAAGAAATTATTTCAAAGGAAGGAAAAAATACATAGTTGGGGCGCAAAAGGTTGCCTATCATTTATTTTACAACATAGAATACTTATATACGTATGTGCTTGAGCATTTCGCTCCATATAAACCCCATTGCTAAATAACTATATGTAAGTCATGTGTAAAAAAAAACCACCTTTCTTTTATAGAATAAAAGAATATTGGGTTAGCATGTCCCAAAACTGTTTTGCAAAAGGCAACTGGACTTCCTTGATTTTTCTTTGAAAACGTTTCATTTTTCACCCATTCTTCAGAACTGAAGAAGCTTCTTGGATGAGAAGCAAGTTATTTTCAAAGATAAACCAAGAAAATCCACTTGCCTTTGGAAAAACACTTTTGGGGTAACCATGACCTGGATGATCGAGAATCTCCATAGACATTGGGGTCAATATATTATTTGTTGGGAAACAAAATTTGCAATATATACCAGTAATATATTATTTTGCAAAATAAGCAATATAACATTGTTGAATATTCTTTAGAAGATATGAAGTTCTAGATGTCCTTGCAAAAAAGGACATTTGAACTAAAGAGTGGTGAACAATTCCATTCAAAGGAAACAGGAATGTCACCATGAGCTTAAGAATTTGGACAGCCCCCAAAGACTCAGAAGTTGTAAGAGTTGAAAAGTGGATTCAATTTTCTTTCTGTCGTTTGCTTAAGGTTTGATTATATTTTCAAATAACGTTTCAAAACCATGCACACGAGAAACTGAATATAAATCATTCGCTTCTCTAAAAACTAACTTTTGTGTGATTGTCCCAGATCTGCAAAATCTCTCAGCTCTGGTGTTGGGCATATGGTAAAACCAAAGATCATCACATTACACAATAGTATAAACCAGGATACGATTTTCTGTATGCCTGTATCTTTCCCATCTACAAAAGCAAAACAACAGTGAATTAGTTAATTTCATACCAAACTCAGACAGACAGGCTCTGGCTGTGAGGATGTGTATTTTAATTCTACATTGAAATCTACCTTTAATCTACATTAAAGCAAACCCTGTTTTTATTTATTAGAGCAGGGGTGTCAAACTCAAGACCCGGGGGCCGGATTCGGCCCATGGGGTACTTAGATCTGGCCCGCGGGGCCAGCCTGGAAACAGCGAAGGACCAGCCTGCGGTGCTTCTGTCAGAGAAAATGGGCTCCCAAGCTCCGTTTTCAGCTATCACAGCTTTCTGCAACACTCTGCCAATGAAAACGGAGCTCTGTTTTGACTGGCAGAGGGTTGCAGGAGGGCGTGGCAGCCAAAAACGGAGCTCGTGAGCCTGTTTTCACTGGCAGAGCGTTCAGGCCACCACAGGCGCCCTTGATAGGAGTGACATCAAGCTGGCCATGCCCACCCCGGCCCCCCGAGGTCCAATACAACCCTGATGCGGCCCTCAATGAAATCGAGTTTGACACCGCTGTATTAGAGCAAGCATGTGTCATATTAGAACAAATCCTATCTACAAGGGTGACCCTAAAGAAAGTGCCAATTTTTGGACTACTTTTAGGGAGAGGGATTAAGCATTTGGTCAATCTTGTCTGACCTTACAAGCTAAGAGTACTTGGATGGGGAAAAAACCCCCCAAGGAATAAATGGAAGCTATAAATTAGCCTCAAGAAAATCGAAAAATGGCAATTTACAGACATGATCATCTAAAGTTTTCTTGACAATAGAAATTGTGTTTGACTCAGAGTAGACTTTAGTTAAAGAATAAAAAGGATAGTTTAAAGCTTGTATTCACAAACACCCACCCAAAAAAGTATGTTGGAAAAAGGAACAGCATTGCTATCAATTAGAATCTGGGCCGCCAGATTTCAATATCTGGAGAAGATGCAAGAGAGATGATAAATGGCTGTCCATTCTTATGTTACATCCGTTGTGGCATTTTACACAATGCTTAGCAAAAGGGATTGTACAATGAAATGAAATGTAGAAACCCTGAACACAACTTCATCTAAAACGTTTGATCATAATTTTCCCATCTAATATTACTAAATATTTAAAAATGTGGAAAATTTCAACTACTTATGTCTTTTTCCAGTTAGACAGTGGCTGTTTGACCTGTAGTTTTAATTGCCCATAGTACTGGCTTATGATTGTTGCATGCATACCACTCCAGCAATGAAAGATAAATGTTCTCAATAACTAGTAACATATAATAATACAATTATTATATATTAGCTTAATTATTAGTTAAATATTGCAAAGCTTAATCAGCAGTACAATTCTATGCATCTTTACTTAGAAAGTAATTCCAACTGAATTAAATAAAGCTAACTCCCAAGCAAAAAGTATAAGATACAGCATAAGATGTGAGAACCAGTTTGGTCTACTGGTTAAAGCACAAGGCTAGAAACCAGAGAACTGTGAGTTCCAGTCCTGCCTTAGCCTGAGGCTTTGTGCCCGTCACATTTTCAGCCCAAAATGTCAAGCTGGGTCAATCAATTCTTGTGGATCAACATTTGATTGATCTGAAAAAAACACACTTGCAGGAAAGTGCCAAGAAGAAATGGGAAATTCCAGCATAAAGATAGTATTTCTTCAATAAAGTTTTTAAAGTAAGGTACAAACATGTATTTCCCAGCTTTGCAGAAACATTATGCTTTGCACAACTTTAAAATCACGTTCTGTTATTCTATAAAATGCCTGACCATGCATGGTAAGTGTGGTGCATATTAATCAATCTGCTTCCCATTTTTATGGTTTTGGGACACGTAATGCAGTGATGTGTATGGCTTGATGAGGAGTTATAAGTGGTCAGTTCAAATATCTTATCATCACATAATCTGTTGTATTTAGAACCCATGCCACTGATGTAACCTCAAAATACATAAAGACGTAGTTAGTCCATTTCAGCATTTCTTCAATGCACTAGTCTTTCAATGAAGATTAATGGTTTTAATTATGATTTGTTAATTTAAAATGTCATGCCAGACTTTTATTTGCACAAAGCATGATTTTAGTGTAACTCTTAAGATATGGTCGGTTTTAACCATAGGTTATTGAGTATACCTTGTTCCCACATCATCTTAAGCCATAAATCATGGTTTACAGTTGGCTTTACACATCACATAAGACAAACTACTTTATGGCTTAATGTAATGTATGAACTCAACATGTATTGTAACTTTTTTTAATCATGATTTGGTGCAAAGTCCGAACTGATTCATAATATTCAGATCTCTGTATTAAATCCTAATATAAAGGGAAAAGAGATATCACAAGACATTGTTTAAAATTAAGCTGATAATTACTAAAGCACTTATAATTTTAGAAATGTAGCACCACTTTCCAAAGGTAACAGAACTGAGAAGTTATGCTTTTAAACCACAGCTAGAATCTATACATCCAGTACATGCCTTTACTACTCTTTCCAGTTCTGTATTAATGTATAAAAATACCAATATTATTCTATATAAACAAGCCACCAATTGTCTCTTAAATTCAGAATCCTCTTCTTAAATTGTACAGGATGCATGCTTCATTTTTAAAAATCATAGGCAAGCATTGATTTAGTATCATGACGATGAATCAAAGTCGAGTATAGTACATTTTCCTGTAAAAACATACCCTGCAAACAGTATATAATGTTCTTATTGTTCAATAAAAAAAAATTTTAACAGGAAAGATTTAGCTTTTTAAATAGATCATTTGAAATGTTTAGATACTCTGGATATTGTTTGGTTCACAAACAAAAAATTATAGTTTTTATATACACATCAGTGTAAATAGTGCGAGAATTTAGATGCAGTAAGCTAATCTAACTTTAAATTTCACTACACATCTATTTGGCAATGTGGAGGTATATCTAAAAACACACACATGTAGGATTCATAGAAAATTACCAAGAGATCAACTTCATTATGAAAAAGCTGTACCATCCTCAATAGTATTATGTTGTACGATAACAATCTTGGAAATAACAGCATTAGGTTAATATTGATGACTTTTTGGCTAAGACATTAATTTGAATAAAAAGAAAATATGGAATGCTTCTGTACATTGATTTTATTGACATAACATAAACGTTAAGGACAATTTTGTCTAAAACGATATGGACTCTTTTGTTCTTTTCCAACATAAAGTGCTAAGAAACATGGCAGAAAGGCTGGCTTCTTTTCAAATTTGTTTTAGGAAGTAGTGTCAACCCCAATAGGAATGGGACAAATGCAGCTTTTACAGACCATTGGTGGATTCCAGTTTGGCAGTGCTTTCCTGCTGATCCTCCAAACTGATTTGTGAATCGTTGGAGCAATCTGGTGTTTCACCTTTCACAGCTAAATAGATGATTTTCAACCACTTCTGTTTCAGCTCTTCGTTATCTGCTGCAAAACTGTGCACAGATTTAGACTGAGTCAATTTGAAACTATGCGGGATGTCAGCACTTCGTGGGGTGTCATCTACTGCGTAGCCCAAAAGTGGGATAGTAGCCAAGGCTTTGACATCCTATGGAAAGAGAAATAAAACCGCTTTAAAAAGGCAACATTTCCCCAAAAAAGAAGGGTCTGAATTGATTACAGAGATTGGACTACAGAGGATGTTAGGAGGTTTCCAACAGGAGAAAACCAGTGACGGAGGAAGGAAAAGCTCTTACAGTAGAACCTCGGTTGCCGAATGCCCCAGTCCACGACCAAATCGGTTCCCGAACAACAAATCCACTGAAAACGTACCTCTGCTCCCGACCATATCTTCAGTTCCAGATCGAAGTCAGCCGTGGTGATTTTCCCTGCTGTGGCGATTTCCCCTTTGGTGCCATTTTTGGGGTGTTTTTTGTGTGTGTCTGCGCATGCGCAGTAAGTCATGCTTCCATTCATGACCAAACTGGGTGCCAACCAAAGTTCTGGCACCAATTGTGGTCGTGAACGGAGGTTCCACTGTAAAGCGAATCATATGCACAACTCTCTGCTTTTTTGTGTGGCTGCATTGTTCCTGTAAAGTCATCTGCCTCCTAATGATGTCTGGAAATTTGAATTGGTTGGAACATGTATGAAATGATTATCTATAATAGAATAATCAGGGCCATCTGGTTATAGTGGCTATAACTATAACAACATAGCTCCAGTTTTCAAATGTGTCCTCTGTTATTTCTGAACTGTTAGAGACAATCCCTGTAACAATATGAAGAATGGAAAGTCTGGCATCTTGGCAGGAAACATGATAAGTAATAAGTAATACAATAAGGAACAACATAGATCAGAGATATAGGAAAGTGCTGTCCAGAAATTGTACATAGCTCACAAACCTTTGGTGTGTGTGTGTGTGTGTGTGTGTGTGTGACTTCCAGGGTGTTCTGAGAGGGATGGGGACAAATTTTGGACTCATCTAACATAATTAAATCAGAATCTTAAAAGTAGTTCCTGAGCAGAATAAATCCTATGGATTGCTGCTTAGGTGATATCATTGGAGGAAAATTAAGATGCCTACATTGTCTATAGAAACAAAATAATAGAAGGGAGAGATTTGCTCAAACCCATGTAGCCTACTTTTCATTTGTTAAGACTGTTTGGCAGAGAGAGTTAACCTGCGGCCTTCAGATACTTTCTGAATGATAGCCCCACAAAGGCTTACTGTGCTAACATCTACAGGAGAATGAATTTCCCGTAATAAGATAGGTAACTACAATCATTTCTTTTAATCTACCACTTTTAAACACGAAATTAGAAACCACAGATCAATTCAAAGTCTTGTTTACTGTTATAGTTAACAGCTGTTCCAATCATGATGCCAATTTGGCTGCCGTATTACATTCCTGTTAAAAAGAATAGCAAGAGAGCAAGTGCATAAAACAAGCCCACTTTTATGAAACGGTCATCAAACTCCAACAAAAGAAAATTGTTTTTTATTCAACGACTTGACAGAGAAATGATACTATGGAAAGAAATAAGATACTCTAGGTAATTTTGAATATATGTTCACAATCATATGCCAGATTTCCCTCAAACAATGCCTCAGTTATCTATTGCCCTATATAATTTGTGGCTTCCAGTTTATCACAGCCCATCTATTGTAAAGTGTAATCCAATCAATAATCTCAGTGTTGCAATCACAGCTACTATATAGGGGCTGCACAAAACTAATCACTACTAAATGTTAACAAAAACATAAAGAAAACTCTATTGTCATGTAATGTTTGTCTCTGTAATTCCTTTTCTAACACAGAAACTGAATTCAACAAGTGGCTCCCTTACATATCTCCTAAGGAGAATCCCTTGCAATTGCTTAAATAATTGTTAAACAAATGTGTTACTACATTTTCCAATCTAGCTGCCATCTGGAATTCTGCAGCTTGTATCTAGTAAGTCCTATTTCATACAAGTTTGATATAGACTGGAACAGGGCTAAATGATTCAAATCTCTATTTGCATTATTATCACCATAACTATTGCATTAATTGTTGTGAATAATTAATTCTTGTCCCACATTGGATTAATTGCTGCCCCAAAAATGTTGAGATTTTTTTAGTGGTCATGGTGGTAGGAACAATATATATCTTTCCTGTCATAAATGAAACCATATTATATTTTCAAATCAGAGTACTGAATTGGCTTTCTTATGCAAATAGACAGTACTTGTTACCCCAAGCAGGAACATTCAGTGTAGCTGGTGATACTAATACCAAGAAGCTTGGGGAGCAATCAGATGCAATTGCTGTTTTAGGAGAAGGCCCTCCTGGTAATATCTCAGGAATTGGAGTTCCAATTACATCAGAAGCTGCTTTTTCAGTCTGTATTCTTGTTTTCCTTCTCCTGGTCAATGTATCACTCCAAAGGTTGTTGGGAACACTCTCTATTTTGAAATTTGGATCTTCCATGGAACAAAGCTGAGTAGTACAGTTGAACAGCCTGTGTCATTGGAAATCTGTCAGTGGATTAAAAATGGATAGTATACTAGTATTGCCTGATAATGAGTGATCATCAGTATAGATAGTGATTATGCTGTTTAACTTTCCAAACCAAATTCAATGCTTCTCTATTTGACTATTTATTTTTCTCCATATCTTTGAGTGTGGATGATACAAAGAGCAATTTTTTTTTTAACAAGGTAGCATAAGTTTGGCAGTGTCATGTACGTTACAAGCCAATTTCACTAGTAAATCTGGGTCATTCAGCCTCTCCACTTCAGATCCATTTTTGTTGTGACCTTACAAATCGTGATAAATGATAATTCTCTTTTTGAAGAAAAAATAACAGAAAAACAAAAAAATGGAAAAGAAAAAAAGTAATGATTAAATAAAAAAACAACTTTCAATCTGTTTGACAGTCGTTTATAAATGCATTTACATTTTATTTTCTCTAAGGTTATATCATTATTTCATTTTTCTATAAGCTTTTGCTTAAAATCGTCAAATCCATAAATGACAAGTTCATTTTTTTCTTTTTCAGCCAATTATGCATAAGTCCATTCACTAATAAATGTAATTCTTGATGTTTCTCTAAGTAAAACAAGTTAATTTTGCCATCTATGCTAACTCCATCACCCTCACGAACCATTTTTGCATTGTGGGTATGTCAGAATCTTTTCATTTTTGTACGTATAGTAGTTTTGCAGCAGTGATCATATATAAAAATAATTTTACATTGTTGTTTTCTAGTTGTCTGTCCATTAACAATAAACATTTGCTTATGTGTGAGAACTAAAGGATAGGAGTCTATTTCATTTGCTGATTCTATATTGCTGACTTTCTGTTTGAATCAACACAAATCCAGCAGTTATTTATTTATCTCACTCTCAGTTTACCTCACTCATGGAGTGACTCTGAGTGGCATAGAATTAAAAGCATAGTAACATAAAACCCATATTAAAATAGTTTGAGTAAAAAGAGCTACCGTATTTTTCTGACTATAAGACGCTACTTTTTACCCCCAAAAAGAGGGTGAAAACTTGAGTGTGTCTTATACACCGAATGTAGTCCCACCCAATCACCCCAACCCTTTGGCCTCTGCCTCCCAGCAATTTACCTCTTTGCAGCAAGCAGAACAGAGCCTCTTAAGCTAAGCAACTGAT
>JANHFT010000578.1:237173-261477 GCA_032467955.1 Pseudoxenodon macrops | reverse complement strand
TTTCCTTTCCTTTCCTTTCTTTTCCCTCCTTTCCTTTCCCTTCCTTCCTTCCTTCCTCTGGACTAACCCTATTCTACTGCAGAATTAATTTTCTTACATTCCCACCTATTCAATGTGGGATCACGTTTGAAGGGATCTCTTAAAGATTCTACATAGTATTGGTAAAACAATCACACGAGAGACTGAAGATATGAAGCCTGAGAAAGCACACAATTGAATTCATTCTGCGGAAAGACGGAAAGGAAATCGTTCCTTTGTGTAAACCATTTCTTTGCTTCTCCATCCTCAGTTAGTAAAGGGACCTTGGCAATCCCCACAGAATGAAAAAGAAAATGATCACAAAATCTATCTTGACCTTGATGTGGATTTCGATGAAACAAGGAATCCTGTTTAAATGAAACTCAAGACATTTGGGTTGTCTGTGAAAAGAGAAGGGAAGAACGGAGATTTTCTACTACCATCGGAACAGTCTTGGGAATTCTACAGTACTTCCAAAGGAAATGCTAAGGAAATTCTAAAGGGCACCTAGAAAGAGTTTGAAAACTAAACGCTTTGAGACTTGGGGTGGGGAAAAGTTTTCTAAAGCCAGAGGAGAGCACATTGCTGTTAAATATTTGTGTCTTGATTCTTTTCCTTTTCAATTTTTAATAGAGGTGTCCTGGATGGATGGAGAGATTCTTAACATAAGCCCTTTGTAGGCTCTCTCTCCACATATCACCTGGTATCTGTAATTTCAAATGCACCTGGAATTGACAGTAATAATGAGTTAGTGAAATGGATGGCATAGAAAAAAGGAAAGAAAGAAAGAGGAAGGAAGGAAGGAAGGGGGAGAGAGAGGAAGGAAGGAAGGAAGGATCTGTAAAACATAGAGTGAATTGCCACTGAGGATTGAGTAGTATCTGAAATACTGTAGTAATACTTATTTTTCTTGATCAAGTTCATTCTTTTTCCAATAATCAAAACATTGATTGGGAGGCTAACAACTGGAGGGCTAACCCTCACCCTAAGTGGGTTTTCCCTCCAATGGGATTTTTCCAGGAAATGCAGATAGGCCACACTTGAAAGGTTAGTGCCCTCCTCAAAATAACCATGTGCTCTGAATTCATTGGTGATGTCAACTTTTCGATCCGAATTCATGGAGGGTTAACCCTAACCTTAAGTGGATTTTTCCCCCAATGGGATTTTTCATGCATTTTTCAATCCTTAGTCTTGTTGGTCAAAAGCGGCATTCTAACTCTTCTTCTATCCAGTCACCTGATGTGGAAAGCAAAGTCCAAAGTTTTCCCAGTAGTAGTAGTAGTAGTAGTAGTAGTAGGAGCACTTGGGAGTGTTGACTCCTAAGCTGGGAGAGGGGCTCCAATAGACCCCCAGGAATGACATCAGTGTTTCTGTCTAGGACACAAACTCAGAATAGCCATACTAAGAACAGCTTAGAAACTGTACAGAACCTTCAAACTTGTAGGCCTCTCGTAGAATACTTGAAGAAGTCATTGCAGGGACATAATCTACAAGCATCAACTTTGCCAGGCTTCTCCCCTCCACCTTAAAACGACAACCACTTTGCTTTCTTTGCAAATGAAGTAGCTGGAGTGACTCCCAGACTTGTCGTGAGTCCCTAGTGATTCAAAGCTCTGGATAATAACATGTTTTCCGCTGCCACCTTTGGGGAAATGCTCACTTTCGGGATGTCAACTTTTAACGCACGTCGTCACAGTACTCAGAGAGGGTTCTCCAAGAAGAGGAGCGTTCCAATCGTTAAAATTTAATATGGGAGGGGAGGCTATATAATTTCTGCTTAAATGAAGCAGGATACATTACTTGTCATGTTTCCATCAACTATAATGGAAACACAATGTAATTGTTGAGCAGAAATTGCTTACCTTATTGCAGCTGGAAATCAAACACAGAGGAGGGCCAGGTGTGAGCGTTCTTAAGCTGCCAGGAAAAAAACCCGCAGAAGGACAGAGTTGGAAGGGACCTTGGAGGTCTTCTAGTCCAACCCTCTCCTCAAGCAGGGGAGGGGATTGGACCTATACCATTCCAGACAAGGCTTTCTTGAAAGTCTCCAGGGATGGAGAACCCACAAATTCTGAACGCAAGCCATTCCACTGATTAATTGTTTTCATTGTTGGGACATTTCTTCTTAATTCCAGGTTGCTTCTCTCCTTGATTAGTTTCCATCCATTGCTTCTTGTCTTGCCTTCAGTTGCTTTGGAAAACAGGTTGACTCAATCTCTTATTTGTGGCAGCCCTTCAAATACTGGAATACTACTATCATGTTACCCCTAGTTCTTCTTTTCTCTACATTTATGATTTATCCTTAGTTCTAGGTTGCTTCTCTCCTTGATTAGTTTCCATCCGTTGCTTCTTGTCTTCTTTCTGGTGCTTTGAGGAATAGTTGACTCTATCAGCACAGCTGATAGAGAGAAGCAATGAAAAAAGCCTGCAAAGAGATAGGGCTGGAAAAAAAAGCTTCTTCAGAGGGAGTAGCAATGAAAAAAGCCTACAAAGATCGCTTCACTTGCTAGCACCTCGTTAGGGCTGGAAAAAGAGCTTCGTAAAAGCTACATTAGGAGTATAAGATGCACCCAAATTTTCAGCCTCTTTTAGGGGGGAAAGTGCGTCTTATACTCCAAAAAATACGGTATTTTACATTTATATTTATAGCAAACAAGATAGTCAGGCATATCACTATATCATGAGGTAAATCGTCAGGTAAATCACATAACACCATAAAAAGCACACTGAAGAAAAAGGTGGAGGGAAAAGGAAACTCCCACTTCTAACCCAGCAACCAATTATAACACAGATTGCCTCATGCAGAGCCTGCACTCTCCAACCAATCAACTACAACTGTGTGTTCTGACCCATTATACACTTTATTTTTCCACAGGTATTAAATTAAATATCTTAACACGTTAACAATGACTTAAGGGCAATATAATCCTATTTCTGTAGATCTTAGTACATAGTCCTCCATGGAAAGCTTTTCCCATCAAACAGTAAACAATATGGAGGAATCAGCCCACCGTTTTGCATTTTCAGAGTCACAGCAGCAACAATAGAACCAATTGTTATCCTTACTTCAGAGGTGGGTTCCTACCGGTTCTATAGAACTGGTAGTAACTCCGCGGTGATGTCACACAGCCAGTTCCATCGGTGTCTCCGTGGGCGCTGCAATCTTGGATTTTGCTTCTGCGCATGTGCAGAAGCTAGTTTTTTATTGCTGCATGCTCACGCACTTCACACGCGCACACACAGCACAACCCTGAGTGAACCAGCAGCAAAAAGAAGCAGAACCCACCCGTCTTACTTTCCTAAAGCAGCAGTATATTTGTATTTGATGCTTACTTTAAAAAAAAAACAAGCAGTTTCAGGTGTTCAGTATCAACATTATAGTTCTAGATGTTTGGGGGTATGGACCATGTTATTGATACATGTTCATTTATAATGACAATTGATATCAGAAAAAGGCAGTCAAGAAGAGGTTTCAAACAGTCAAGATGGCAGCCAATCAAAGTTTAGTACCTGAAGTCCATGAGAAAAAAGAAAGTGAGTTTGATATCAACTTTTTTTGTCATACCCTTATTTTAAATCTCTGGAAGGTATCGGTAAATTGTCTTGAACCAACAAGCTTCACCTGATTTGGTCACAAACACTTTAAACTTTACATACATATTTTCTGCAGCAATGATTCCTACTGCCCTATATGTCATCTGAATTTCACATCATTTAGACATTTATTGTACAGCCCTGGATTCTGGCTAATGTTATGCCCAAACTGGCTACTTTTAAAGGCTAGTGTTTTTGCCTTCCCACCAAATTTCCCCACTGTTCCTGAGAAATTACCCAATGTCCTTCTAGCGATCCAGGGGAACGTCACAAAAATCGGTGCTCCAGCCAATATTCTGTTCTTACTGTTTTTGTTGCTGTATTTGTTTTTTGTTTTTTGTTTGTTTTAGCGAGGGATAAAAAAGGAGCATAGTCCATTAGAGCAAAAATGTTGCCTCCAAAACCCAGGGGGCAAGATGACCAATGGGTGTAAGTAAGGTACAGTAATGCCTTCCATTACTACAGGGCAGAGGTGGGTTCCTACCAGTTCAGACCGGTTCTATCAAGTAGGTAGTAGGCCGCTGGTGATGTCATGGAGCTGGTTCTGCTCCATGGGTGCCGCCATCTTTTATTTATTTATTTAAATTTTATTTATTTAAATTTATTTAAAATTTATTTAAATTTAAATTTTGAAAAAAAAATCTGGTTTTTTTTCTTCTGTGCATGTGCAGAAGCCGAATTTCTGGCACTGTGCATGCGTCACCATCTTGTTTTAGGCCTTTTTTTATTTTTTGGGGGGTGTTTGTACTGCGCATGCGCGCGCCCACGAGGGGTGCCCACGCTGCACGGAAGGCAGCACACCGGCGGTGAGGTAAGTTAGAACCCACCGCTGCTACAGGGCACGATCTAAGAATCTGAGAGACAGACAAAGTAAGAGATTCCCTGTGGAAAATGATCTGTCTCACAGCCCCAAAACAAGAATCACAATATTGTCTTTGTAACATTGACTGTGCACCAGAACATAGTTGCTATCAATATCCATAAGTTGAGAGCATCATGGTGTTTTAGGGATGTGGCACATAGCTCAGATTGGCATAACTCAAATGTGTGCGAAGGGCCTGTTTTCCAGTTACCTGAAAGAGTTTTTCCTCTGGAAAGAAGGATACTTTAAAGTAAGAAAATAAACTCTCCAAATGTACTACTGAAACATCATTGAAGGCACTCTTATTCCTTATTGATTTCTCCATTCTGCAGTCAGCTTTCACTTCTGCACCCATCTTTTCACTTCTGGAATATCTCCTTTGAAGGACATCCTTCATGAAAACATTCCTTCAGTCTGTAAATTACATGTTGTTCTTGAACAATGTGTAGACTATAAACACGTAGCTCTCACAAATGTCCATAGGATTTCAGTAAATCTAAAATCAGTGGTTTGCAGGGGAAAAATTCAGAGCTATTACAATTTCCCATTCCTTTTTTTTTTTTTGCCTATTCACCTATGTTCTAAATGATGACTAGAAGTCTTATTAATAAACAATATTGCACTATTACAGTAGATAGCTTTCAACCCCTTTCCAACCCTGGGAAGATAGTGAAGGTGATTCCAAAGTAGAAAAATTACTTACTCCGTTTATATGCTGCACATTCCCAAAGGTTAGTCACCAGAAACATATTGACTCTTTTTTTTCTTGTTTTCTCCATCAGCGTTTGACTATTTAAATCTGTGATACCAACATAAAGTATTGCAATCTGTTGCTGCTTAGTGCTACACAGTGCAGTAATAAATTGACTAGTATCTGAATTAGTGCTGGATGCGTCTGGGGACCACAATATTAGCATGAACATACAAGATTCATTAGGTGTTTGCACTGCAGAGTCACCAAAACAAGGCCAAAGTCCTTGACTGTTGCTTCCCAGTTTATTTAGTTAGAGTTTGAAAAAACAACCCACAATTCAAAGTAATTTACAACTGATGAGATTAAAATCAAATTCAGAAAAGAGCTTAATACACATCATAAGATATATTAATAGAGCAGACTTGACTCAACAGTCAACTATTGCAGGGCAGATTAAATAAAAACATTTTGCCTGCCAGGAATGATAGCAGCGAGGGAAATAGTTTGAGTCCCCTTGGCTGTTAGCTCCAAACTGTGAAAGGATGTTTCAAAAAGTCACTGGACCTTTTTTCTCATGTTTCCTAAAAAATTCCTTCAGTGCTGATAAGATCAAGAGGAGGACCTCTCCAGACAATTATACAGCCTGGAAAAGTTAGTTTCTCAAATAATAATCCCAAATAGTATGAGAATATATATAGAACCAGGATTCTGAATCATGTATTTTAACAGACAGTAACCACTGGAATGATTTTGACAAAGAGATCATGTGTTTTCTATAATTACTCCTGATTGCTAGACTGACTTGGCCACCAACATTCTGGGGCAGCTGAAGTGTCTAAATCCAAAATCAGTTTACTGAGAACATGTTAAAGCATTCCAAGCATGAGTCAGTATGATCAAAATGGCTATTTCTATTAAAAGGCATATGTAATGTACCAGCAAGGCAAAAACATTCCTGCTCCCTGCTGAGATATGCTCACGGATGGATTCAGAAGAGCCCTAACTGGCAAGTTGAGAGATGGTGTTTAACCCATTCGTCACAGACCAAATTCTTTTCCTACTCTGCCTTTGGGCTATTCAGAAATACATTGATTTCTTTGCCTGCTTGTCTGCTTTAGAGGAGAATTGTCCTGGGCTGCACACATGGAGAACTGCATGAAAATATAATGCATTCTTTGAGATAGAATCAATTGTTGGAAGATATCTTGAGTAACATCTAGCCCAATCTTCCTGAGCAGCACAGGATCCAGTAAGCACCTCGGACAACTGCCAATCCAGCCTGTGATTAAAGACCTCTAGAAAAGAGAAATCATTATTTCATGTGCTAGTACGTTGCGCAGGGCTTGCACAATCAGGAAATTCCTCCAGATTTCTAATTTGACGTTGCTTCCTCGTAATTTTAACAATTGGTTCTGGTCCAGTCCCCTGGCAATATAGAATAAGTCAATTTCTTCTCCTGGGACAACCCTTCAGATTTTTGTTGACCGCTATTATATCTCCCCTCAGGTTCTTTTTTCCTGTAGGCTAAACATATCCTAAACCTTTAGCTGTCCTTCGCACGGCTTGGTTTCCAGATTCCTTACAATCTTGGTAGCACTCCTCTGAACCTGTTCCAATTTGCTACTGTTGTACTAGAACTCTGGTGCTCAGATCTGGACCCAGTACTCCAAATGGGTTCTGCCTGGGACAGAGTATTGTGAAACAATTATGTCCCATAATCTGGATTCAATCCATCTATTAATGTGCCCCAAGAAAACATTTGACTTTATAGCAGCTGCATCACACTGTTAGGACATGCGGCTGACAAATATATTCAGATCCCTACTGCCAAACCAGATCTCCCCCATCCTACACAAATACCTTACAGGTTTTCTACCCAAATACAGAACTGAATACTTTTTCCTCTCAATTACAGTCTATCTTATTCGTTTTGGTCTCCTGCTCAAGCTTCCCTATATCCTTTTGAATCTTCTATTATGTAACATTTTATCCAGCCTCCTAGCTTTATGTTATCCTCCAATCGTTGATAAAAAAAATACTGAAGGAGAAGGAAAGAGCCTTCTGTAACTCTACTCAATATTTGCCTCCAAGCTAAAGTAGAGCCATTAATGAGCACTCTTTACATGTACTTTTTCAGCCCACTGTAAGTCTAACTAACATACTTTACCATTTTATTAGGGAGAATACCATGAAAAGCTTTGTCAAAAATGTTTTTGAAGTCTAGGTATGCTATCTTTACAGCATTCCCCTGACCTGCTGAGCTGAATACTATTACAAAAGAAGAAGATAAGCTTAGTATAGCATGGTTTGTATGTGACAAATCCACACTGAATCCTGTCAATCGTAACATGCCCATCCAAGTGCTCGACAAACATGCTGCTTGATAATATGTTCAAGGATATTGCCCAGTATAAATGTCAAGCTGACAGACCTGAAGTTTTCCCTGTCATCTTCCTCCTTCCCCTTTTTTAACATTTGCTCTCCTTAGTCTTCTGGAGCATCATTGATTTTCTAGCATGTGGCACATATCTTCTTAGTAGATACTGAAGATACTGAATTCTTTACATGCAAAAAAAAAGCAGAGTTGCCAGAAAAATATGGAAATCTAAAAGACTTGTCTAAAATCTTTAACATTCTTTAAATGTTCTTTAGAAGAATGGCAAGAGACAAACCTGACACCAGAAGGGACAGGCATGCCCAAAGTCACCCTGAAATGGACAAGACATGCTTCTGTGATCCTTCCCCATCCCCTTGTCTTTCCTCCAACCTGGTCACCTGACTTTCTCTCTCTGCTTTAAATGACAGAAAAGCATAACCAATTTTATATCTCTTTCAGCTATTGCTGAAGAGGGGAAGCACTACATTTAACTCTGGGGAAAATAAGGACTACTTAAGTGTCTTTCATGGACTGGAGGTGAGATAAGCCAACATCATGGAAACATGGCTAAAAGAAAATATGGTCACATTTGTGCTGTGCTTTGGTGCAAATCAGGAAAGATTGTAGATGAAATCAAATTCTCCAACAATTTTGCAATAAAAATAGCTATTAGTTCTTCCATCATAAACTACTCCATCTTTTTGCTCTGAGGTGTTAAAAAAGCTAGCCTAGGGAGTTATAGATATTATAGATTCTGTGATTCTAGTTCCTTCACTCACTCCTTAGATGAGGGGTGTCAAACTTGTGTCATCATGATGGCGTTAGATGACGTATCCAGTGGTGGGTTGCTGCCGGTTTGGACCGGTTCACTCGAACCGGTAGCGGTAATTTGTCCCTGCTCACTGAACCAGCAGCAATAGACAGCTGGCCATGCTCCTGAACCGGTCTACCGGCTTGAAGTCAATCATACAGCTCAAAAACAGCCCGAAAATAATCCTCTGCACAAAACGCGCACTTCCAATGCGACCTGAACTGGTAGGGAAGGTAAGAGGAACCCACCCCTTGACGTATCGTGACTTCTCCCCCCTTCACTAATCTGGCTATAGGCGTGGCCAGCACATGATGCATCTGGCCTGCAGGCTGTGAGTTTGACATTCCTGCGTTAGATGAAGTAGATTTTAGTTCAGGTTTAGTTCCTGGATAAAGTTTATTTATTCATTCTTACTCTGTCACATATTCTTTGCAGCACCTCTGACAAATCCTAGTTGACATCTGATTGACTGCCTCTGCCTGCGCTGAATCAGGCAACAGAAGAACAGGCATACTAACTTGTCAATGACAACAAACAATATCAGCATTGTTTCCAGTTATTGGGCTTCTGTAATTGTCTTGTTGCTGTGGTGATAGGTGGCCATTTATTCCATAGATGTCATGCAGGAATAAATGTTACCCATTAGCATTACAACAATACAACTCTAGTAGCCCGTTAGATCTAAAAAGGTCAATGCAGAAACAGTGTAGTTATTATACCCCAGAGGCAGCTCTCCCATCAAAGACAGAAGGTAACGAAAGGAAGCCATAAAAACACAACCTAAACTTATACAATTGTATTCATTGCCAGACTCAGAAAAACAAACTAACAATAGTTACAGATTAAATTTCTAATTTCCATCAGGATCCCATCAGAGTCATCATCCTCTTAAAATCAGATACTTGCTTCTAGCTCAGCTCTCAATCCAAGACCAACAAAGAATTTAATACACCAACAAACCTCGTTACCCTATTACTCCATCTTTTATAGACAGAAGGACTCTCAGAATTTACTGAAAAATATCCTTCAACTATATCAGCAGACAGAGGAAATGAATATTTTCAGAACATTAATGAAAACTAGGAAGCTTCAGCACATTATCGAATGGAGATATATACAGTTGGAAATCTGTATTAGCAGGAAATATTTTCTGCTTTGCCTGTAAGCTTTCATTTATCCATGGATATGCAAAGTATTTTTTTTTCAAACTGGAATAAATATGAACAAAATGTCAAGAAGCATGAAAAAAGAAAATATCCAACACTAAAAGAGCATGACTCTTACAGAAGAATGATGCATGTACAATAAATGAATGTACTGAGAGCCAGAAATCAAATACTGGAAAGATGTTTTGAAGCATATTATTGCCATTTTAACATTTGTTGCTGAGGCATAGTGAACAGTGAAAGCCAAACAGCAAGCATTCTCTGGTGATTACCAGATCATCCCCATTGGAATTTAATTTGGAACACTGGACTGAATTGCCAGAGATAAAGGAAAAGGCCATGTTTTATATTGTTTTTTCACAGTTCTTTAATGAACCAATTAAACCCATGGGAAATGAAGTTGGTATGAAAATCACTTAGGAGCTTAAAGAGGCAAAGCATTTTTCTTTTCATTGTTCAACTTACACCAGCTTTTTCCATTTTTTTGCTACTTACCCCAATGGAGATTTTGGTGGGGGTTTTTTTGTTTTGTTTTGTGCCACTTGACTGGCATATGAGAAAGGATGATGTGAAATTGTCATCCTTTTCCAGAACTATGAACTTGACATCAAGACTTGCACAGATTTAAATTTAGATCAATTTTATTATTCCCTTTAGCCAGCCAATAACTACAAGGATTTTCTCTAGGCCGTTTCAGAGTTGCAAGTTCACATTAAAAGAATGAACAATGGAATTGTTTGTTTGTTTGTTTGTTTTGCTGGCTATTCTTTGAACCTGTCTGGGCAAAATAATGTGAACAATAGCAATTAAATTGTGCCAGTTATTTTAAGTTTTATATATTTGACCTAATTTTCTGTTCACCACCCAATCACGGTATTGCAAAAGAATATTGGACACTGGTTCAAAAACCCCAAATATCATTTTTAAAACCTTTGAAAACAAGATGGCCCTGTAGAGAAAATGCCATACAAGCAATGTGAAAGTCTAAGTTAAAATGAAGACTAAATCTAAAGTGAAAAATTTGGTTAAAAAGCAAACATTTTGCTGGTGAAAGAAAATCAAGCATATATAAAAATAGTGAAAGCAGGAGAGATGGGTAACTTAGGGTGACTCTCTTCTTTTCCTGAATTTGATTCCTCCTTTTCTTCCATCCACCCTTGGCAGGTGGAAGATCTTCAAATTTGCTGTAATACTTAAGTTCAGGCTGGAACTACATACAGTATGTTATATTCAGATAAATTTCACATTAAAATAGAGAATAATTTTTCTGCTTATACCAAAGTTGAGAATTTATTTGGCAGCCTGCTGCAAGATTTGAACTGGTCTCTCAAAAGCCTGAAGTCTCTGAAGAAAGATCTGATGAGTTTGCATGAGCTCATTTACCTTCCCTCCAAATTAAAAACTTGCATTGGCTTCTTAGCTAAGACTGCACACAATATTTTGAAGAAAATTTTCAAAAGGAACTGGCGGCAAATGTTATTGTTTCTTCCTGTCTTAACCCAGTCTTCCCAATTCTGGAAGCATGTTCTCCAATCTAATCCTGATAAAAACATAGATTTACATTTTACAATACTGCAGTCAGGAAAGACGTTTATTATTTGTTCCTAAAGTAGAAGAATGTCAACTTCTTTAGTAAGAAATGTTGTCTAAGGGTCCTACTTCTGAAGTAAATTTCAGAAAGGAAGATATGACTTCTTAAATCATTCCCTAAAGTAAAACTGGGGCAATATAGTTACTGAGATTTGAGACCCAGTTGACACTGAGCATGGAGCTGTTCCAGGAACTCAAGTGGCTGCAATCATGAAGTTTTGACCTTAATTTACTTCTTAATATTGCTTTCTTCAAGCTAATCATAATGAGCATCAAGAGAGCTCATTATAAAGAGCTAACCTCCTTTCGCCAATCTGCTGATAACCAGGCAAGGCTTTCCCCATCAAAGCAGTCAGACTTCAATTTGCCTCTTAAGTGTGCTGATTCTGCTAATATTGGGTTAATGATAACATTAATGCAAGATGAAATTCTCCACATTTCCTTCTTCATCTTACTTCCCAATTATAGCCTGGTATCACAAGTACTGATCTTCTCCAGTTGATAGTAATCATGAAAATTTTATAGTAATCATGAAAATTTCAGCAATCCTGTTTTGTATTTGCATCTTTGTGTTAATCCACTGTGCAGTATGCGGTCTTATTATTCTGAAAAGCAGTTTTCTTCAAACAAACTTCCAGAACTACATGTAAATAAGCAAGTGTCACCTGTGGTTTTCCTACAGGTTGTGTCACTAAGCTTTTGCCATGAATCTACTGATAAGACAAATGATGTTGATTGGCAGTATACAGGTATTATAGATTCCTTTTCCTATCAAACTAAACCCTAAAGATACCTTGTTGAGTATGGTGGCTTACTTCAAACTATACATTTAGCATTTATTTATGTAGGAAAATAAGAAGCTCTAGCTTTAGATGTGGAATCAGCATAACTACTGTAAATGGAATACTGATGACACTAAATTTTTCAGAGTTATAAAACAAAAAAGGACTGTGAAGATCTCCAGATGGACCTCTGCACATTAGGAGAGTGACCATTGAATGGTGAATATCAATGAATATGAGCAAGTGTAAAGTGATGCATATTGGTGCCAAAACTCATATAAACTAATGGAACCAGGATTACTGAATGATGAGAAAAGAGATCTCCGGATAAATGATAAGTAGTTCAATGAAAGTGTTGACATAGCGTACCTACCTGTAAAAAAAAAAAAGGCCAACAGCTTGTTAGGAATAATAAGGAATGGTAATGAAAAGAGAGATGCCAATGTTATAATGATCTTATATAATTCAATGGTATAGCTGCATCTGGAATATTGTGTGCAGTTCTGGTCACTGCACCTCAAAAGGAATATGGTGGAGCAGGAGAAGGTTTAGTGGAGGCCGATTAAGATGGAGCAGTTACCCTCTGAGGAGAGGTTGCAACATTTGGGGCTTTTCAGTTTAGAAAGAAGACACATGAGAAAGAATATGATTGAATTGTACAAAGTTATTCAGGATCTGGAGAAAGTTAAAGAACAAAATTTCCCTACCAAAATACTGGAACCAGGGGTCACCCAATGAAATTGAATCCTGGAAGAATCAAGACAAACAAAAGGATCTCACACACACACACACACACACACACACACACAAAACATAATCAAACTTTGGAATTTACTGTCATGAGAAAAGGTGTTGATGCCAGTTTGATTGGCTTAAAAAAAGGTTGGACCAATTTAGGAAAGACATCAGGGTCAAAAGCTAGTGGCTTAATGGCAGTGCAATTGCCTCTGAAGGCCATCTGCTGGGAGACTAGTGGGCTTCCTTGTGCAATTGGCTGATCACCATGAGAACAAACTGCTAACCTAGAAGGGCAGGGATCCAATCCAGCAGGCCATTGTTCATATTCATATGATCATATATTCATATGTAGATAAAAGTAATGCCCAGCTGGGATTTTAAATTGTTAATGACTCATAACTGGGAATCTAACTTGTTGAATCTTAATTGTTCAATTGTAAATATACTGTACATAAATAATCAGAAACCATTACATCAAAATCACACTCATTATGAAAAGGAGACAGAGTAGCAAGGCAAATTGATGAACTAAGACCACGGAGGCCCAAATTCATCCTCAGCCAGGGTCTTTATTTATTTATCAGCCTAACTTGATTCAGGATTACCATCCTGATGGTAACTAGGATTACCATCGTGAGAGAAAATTGGAGAAGACTTGTTTGGTCAGTTCGTAAGCAAGATGATAAGGCCACATTGGGTTTGAAGAGAGATGATTCATACATGCTCTCATGGGATATGATGCATCTCTTTTGGAGAATTGGCACGACCAAATGTGTCTGTGGGGCAAAATCAAGAAGCATACCCAATAGTGTGAGCAAAGCAACTAAGCAACATGTATAAAACAATGCTTGGAAAATAACCAAAGAGAGAAAGCAACCTGGAATGAAGGAGAAACTTTCTAACAGTGAGGACAATTAACCAGTGGAATAGCTTGCCTTCAGAAATCGTAGGCGCTCTGTCATTGGAGGTTTTTAAGAAGAAACTAGACAGCCACTTATCTGAAATAGTATAGGTCCTCTTGCTTGAGCAGAGGGCAGGACTAGAAGACCTCCAAGGTCCCTTCCAGCTCTATCCTATTCATTCATTCATTGTGGCTGCCATCTTGACTTTATTAATCATACCATGCAGATTCCTCTAGAACAGCCCTACATACAACACTCAAGACAGCTGGAGGAAAAGTGGGTCAACCTAATAGAAATAGAAATACATAGAGCAAAATTACCTAAAAATAGATAAAAGCATTAGCAATTCAGGAAGGATGGAAAGCATCAAGAAATATCAATTCTGACAAAGATAAAATGTGCTGGAAAATGTATTTTGATTAAATAATTATGGGCCTCGATGGAGTACACTGATAGAATCAAATAGGAGTCTGGTAATATACTGTATCTCTGAAAACACTGCATTTTATCTCACTGAGAGCATTAACACTAGAAGCAAAACTTCCCCCAGGCAACTGTTATTCATTGAGAAAGCAGTCAAAAAGGAAACGCTGCCCAAGATTTCCTAGGACCAAGTTCACTGAATTTCAGAGTCAAAGCTGATACCTTGAATTTGGCAAACTTCAGGCAAAATCAGAACTAAAAAACCCCAATACTATTTTCACAGAATTAGCTGAATGTAATCCCCATGGCAAACCCCACACAAAAGATGTGCTGTTAGATTCTGGATCCTGAATCACATGGCATGTACACTGCATTCTGTGTGCATGTGAAATCCAGATGTTTTCTTCTTGTGGCACTCTTGAGATTTAGACACCGTTCTAGATAGTTTTTTGGTCACTGCAAACTCAATCAGTGTCCTTATCTTCTCCCATTTCCTTTGTTACCAGGACTGCTGAACTATTTAGCTTTTCAGGCTATCAAGAAAGGATATTCATTTAAAATTCTTACAAAGCTCAGGAATGTATTATGCAGGATTATTAAAAGTTATCTATGAGATGGAAAGGAAGGGAAAGAAGTATCAGCAGATGGTTCTCAGATTCAATAGCATCCACCTTAAGAGTGCCTCTTAAGGAATCACCTGAGGCTGGCAGATGATTTCTGCAGCTCATCTACAAATCACTGTTGGGAAATTAATGTGCCCCATGTGACCTACATGGCAAGATAACTGTGGCAGAGGTCACATTTCTAGATCAAAGTTCCTTTTTCTTCTACTTTTTGTAAAACGAAACTATCAGCTGGGGAAGAAATGAATTAATTGGGCTTCTAATTCTTAGAAGAGTTAGAATTTTAGCAGAAGTTGGCATGACTGAAATCTCCTAGTGTTATTATAGTGTGGAAGTGGAAATATGTTCATTTGACATAGAAAGACGTCAGCCATATCGTATACTTCTTCTGACAGTCCATAATAAACTCTTATAACAATATCAGTTCCCCTCCCTGCCCTTTATTCTTCCCCAAACACTCTCAATAAGAATTTTCATGCTCTGATTCCTGAATTTCTATAGATTTTTTTCCTCTATGTACAGCTTACAGATAAGAGTCATGGTGGCACAGATAAGAGCCATGGTGGCACAGTGGTTACAATGCAGTACTACAGGCTAACTGACTGTTCACTCCAGGAGTTCGATCCTGACTGGTTCAAGGTTGACTCAGCCTTCCATCCTCCTGAAGTTGGTAAAATGAGGTTCCAGACTGTTGGGGGCAATGTGCTGACTTTGTAAACCGCTTAGAGGGGGCTGTAAAAGCACTATGATGTGATATATAAGTCTAAGTGATACTGCTATCAACACCTTTTCCCTTTCTCTTAAGTCTGTTTTCTTTAAAAAATATCATTTAATTAATTAAACATTTCCAAAACTATCAACCATATGATGATAGGATATCGTATTTGTCTTCCCATGTTAGGACTTCAAATGCTCTTTGCTTGTTCTGGTAGCCTGTGCATCGGGGTATAAGTAGCAGCCAGAGGGTATAGCACAGCACTCACTCTTTCTGAGCAGTGTACAAGAAGAATACACACCTACATACAGTACGTCTGGGCCAAATTATGGTTTGTTCTCAGCCTTCACTAACAGAGTTTTGTTAGCGAGACTCCAGGGCTGCCTTCCTTACAACCCCTATGCCAAGGAAAAAGTGGGTCAATGGAATGGGGAGACAAGACAAAATAATAAACCTCAAAGAGGAAGGGGGTTATTTGACTGGTCATGTAGAAACAGAATCATTCAATGATTTAAGAACTAGAGCTAATCATTTTCAATTATAATTTCCCATTCCCTCCTTCTCATATACAATCCTTATGGTACAATTCTTTCCTTGGCATACTTAAACATCATTATATTCAAGTGTTTTTGACAACCTGAGTTTTTTTTTCCACAATATAGAAATCTGAAAGCAGCCACCTAGCATATGAAATACAGCTCAGATATAAAACTTTAAAAAAGAATTCAGGTGTTTTAATCGGCATTATTTCCTATTCATTCTAAATGAACAGTATATAAATATATACATATTTATATAAACCTTAAGCATAATATGCAGGCATTTGACTAGAATTATAAGGAAACCTTGAAGGTGTTTTTTTTTTAATTTTTAAATCAAAATTATCTTTATTGAAAATTGCATCTTGCCATTTAAAAAAATTGGAGTAAGAAGCAATCAGTATATAGACCCACAGGGATGATTGTTAACTCTCCCATATATAAAATGCAATTTTAAAACAAATAGAAAAACAGATTAAATATTTATTCTATACCCTAAAGCAATCTGTCAGCCTCTGCATGCAAAGGGCAATATGGTGTCAGGCAAACTACAGAAGTCACACAACATTAACAGCAAACCCCAGCCTGTTTATGTCTGAATGGCAAAATAGGTGGAGGTTTACGAACGTCTTGCGATATTTAAAACCGCGTCTTAGGGAGACGCTACTCATTAGTCGTGCTGGATAGAATAGGCTGCAAAAATGGAAGAGCTTACCATAATGCCAGATACCAAAATGCTAGAGAGTTTTCTTCCCTGGGGCTAATACAGTTTCAGGGGAGATTATTTTCGCTAGAGTTGCGGCAAGACAAGAAACAATATAATTTTTTAAAGAGGAAGCAACCTGCTTTGTGCCATTGTCTCAATCGAAGCTAGTCTTCCAGTTTAAAAGCACGATTTGGAGAAGATTCCACGGTCTCCCCTAAATGGTCCACTTGGTCTCTGCTGTGCTTCTTGGGCCTCTCTCTTGGGCCCAAACAATCTAGGAGGGGGGGAAAAGGAAAAGGTCTTGCTCTCATTTTGGTCACTCAGGAATGATAAGAGAAATGGGTTTCCCTTTTCATCTTTGCAACCATCCTGTGATGTGGGTTAGGTTGGGAAACTGACACAAAGTCATTCAGCAAAGCCCCCCTAGAAAGCTAGTGGCTCTGCTTTTAAATTGGAGTACTAGCTACGATTGATTTAACAAGGATTTGAACCTGGCTCTCCCTGATCTTAACTGGCATGGAATCATTTGCTTTTATATTACAATTGTATGGTTCTTAAGGAGACTGGACTATATTGTAAAAGAGGTAGGCTGGCTACGGTCTTCCAGGTGGATTTGGACAACAACATCTAGCAATTCCAGTAGTTGCCGCATTGGCCAGTCTCATTTTAGAGACAGAGTACACAGTAATGGAAAAAGCTAAACGGACACATCTAGACAATGTGTCTATGGAGATTCTCAATCATCCAGGCCATGGTTGTCTCAAAGGTGCTTTTCAAAAGGAAACTGGACTTTCTTAATTCTCCAAAGCACCTGAGGGCAGGACAAGAAGCAATGGGTGGAAACTAATCAAGGAGAGAAGCAGCTTAGAACTAAGGATATTCTATTCTGTTATTCTATTCTATTCAAATTCTAATTAAAACATTTCACTTTGCATCCATGATGCTTTTTCAGTTCTGACTGAATGATGGGGAATGGAAGGATGTATATTCTTTGCAGTCATTTGGTCGTTAGCACTCTGAAGGCAGTCATTAGTTCTCTGAGAGTCATTGAGGCCACTTGTGTGTTTATTTGTACCTTCAGGGTCACCTGAATCAGAGTGCAAATGGGTCAGGAACTTTCTTGGAACTGCTGAAAGGACTGTATTGTAAGCAGGACATAGGTGGTGTCATATTCCTTCCTCTAGGTTGAGAGAGGGCTCTTCAATTTTAACATTGATAGCCTCTTTTACTCCTCTTTCAAACCTCTCTTTCAATAATTACATCAAGGAAGCCCTCAGGGCGAGTGGTTATCCCAACTGGGCCTTCATCAAGAAAAAGATCCAGCAGAAACTCCTCCATAAAAGACAAAGAAGAGAACAACAAACAAAGCAATGTTGTAATTCAATTGATTGCAAGAATATCTGAAAAACTCAGGAGGATTTTCAACCACCATAACATACCTACATACTTTAAATCCACTAAGGAAGAAGCTTGTCCACCCCAAGGAAAAAACACCCAGACAAAAATTGAGCAATGTGGTATATGCAGTACAATACAGGGAGACATCTGCAAATGTGTACATTGGAGAAACAAAACAATCACTTCACAAACACATGGCACAACACAGGAACAAACCCATCAGGACAAGATTCAACAAACCATCTTCATTTAAAAGAAAAGATCACTCTTTTGAAGACAGCAAAGTCCACATTCTGGACAAAGAGGACCAGCAGTTTGAAAGAGGGGTCAAAGAGACCATCTATGTTAAAATTGAAAAGCCCTCTTTCAACAAATGGGGAGGGATAGGACACCACCTATCACCATGATTTAAACCTTGAGAATGAAAATGACAAGAAATTATGAATTTTGCTTAATAAAAACATTATAAAATTTATGATACTATTGTCAAAACTATGTCAAAATAGTTTGAGGATTAGGAACGTCAAAACTATGTCCAGTCTGATAATGGAAGTGTTCATCAATCAGGAGCCTAGTTCTTGAATTGGGACAAAACACAAAGGCAACGGTATAGTTTAGTAAGATGTGAAAATACTTTGGGTTACAGTTTTGTTCCTTCTCTCCCTACAGGCTCTCAAGATTCAATAAAAGTATTTAGAAATCCCACAGTGTGTGTAGGGAAAAAAATGGAAAATTATCTATTTCTCTTAACAGTAAGAAAAGTTCAGCCTCAAGGTTTTCACTGCAAAAAAAAAAAACATTAAAAAGAAAAAGGAACAAATAGGCAAAATGAAAGCAGCTTCTCATTTACAGCAAACTTGATGTTTTGTGGAAGGTTTCAGAAAGCTCAAATCAACGATTCTTCCATTTCTCCATCTTTACAAGAAGAAGAAAAAGGGACTCTGAACCAAAATACTGTCTTGTTTGATGGTTCAGTTACGGCACAGTTTTACAGCCTTCGTTAAAAGCCGCTTATTGTGAAGTCTTGGCTTTGATTTCGTAGGCTTGCTTGAATGGAACTGCTTCTTCTAAATTCATTACTTGTTCCAAACAGGGAAGCTTACAAGAGAGGAATTAAACTGCTGTTTGCTTTAAAGCATTTCCTGAAGCCTGGAGGGCGTTTTCTTATTTGCCCTAAAAACATGCATAGCCTCTATTGTTGTCGGTGCTGTTATTTCTGGACAGAATTTTGAAAGTAACTTGAATAGATATGTTTAACAGTGTATAAATTCTAAAATTACATTTGAAGTGAATTTAAAGTAATATATCCCAGGGGTGAGTTTCGGATGTGCCCCGGGCGCAGGAATGCACTGCGCACTGCATGCATGCGCAGTACTAAAAAAAGCTTCTGTGCATGTGCAGAAGCAAAAAACAGGAAAGGCGCTGCCAAGAGAACTGGCTTGGGGGCATGGCAGGCCTGGGTCGCTGCCAGTTCTAGTGAACCAAGTTACTAACGGTTCCATAGAACCGGTCCGAACCAGTAGGAACCCACTTCTCATATAGGCCCATGTATGAAAGAGCTTTTAACAATAAAATGAAAATTGTAAGATGACCAGATTATTTAAATGCCATCATAGCAAAGCCAAATAACTTTTACGATTCTGCACCAAGTCTAATATTAATTCTCACTGGTTCAGTTTTGTATGGTTTGCCGCTTTCTACAGAAGTTATTAATCTTAGCCACAGTGACACCTTTTTTCCCCACGCTCCCATTTCTTGCAGTTCTTCTTCTCCTAAAAGAAACAATTTAATTACAGTGTACAAAGCTGAACAACCTACTGTGGGAAAACAGTGGAAAAGATACAAAAATATAGCCAGAATGACAAGACAACCACATTCAGAGGGAATCTTTTTTGAGAAACATGAACTAGATTCTTCTTGTGGTATAATTAAGGAACTCAAGAATTTTACATGTAGTAAATATAGCATCATATTTGTTTCATTACTATATATATGAGTAATGTTAGATGATGACTTAACTTGCAAAGAATATTTATAAGTGAGTATGAAAGTAAGTACATTCATTTGCAGGACAGATGCAAACTTTTTTTTTTAATTACAGAACTGCAACTTTGTTTCAAGTTGTCTTTCCATATTAACCCTTTTCTATAGATTTGCTATCTTTCGTCACTTAGCTTTCCAAATGCTCTGAGTACTAGGTCATTTGTCTTCATTGTGCTGTGTGTTGTCCTCCTCTGTTTTTTATACCTTTCTGGACATGTTGGGAAGTGTGATGCATAAAAACAAAGATGCAAAGATGTGCCTTAAAAGTCTTTTAATGAAATTTCTTCTTTGTATGTTGTGGACTTTTGGTTGCTTTAATATGACTGACAGAGGACTGCTCAGCACTCCTAAAGCTGTTCTTACCCTTCACTTACCCATGATTTGTAGGCAATGTCATCCCCCAGTGAAAGTACTAGAGCAGGGATGGGGAGATCCATGTTCAAGTCACCCCTTAGCTGTGGAGCTTCACTGGGACAATTGATGTCTCTTAGTACAACTGTATCAAAGAATTGCGGGGACCGTAAGTGTGGTGAAAGTGTTACATAGGCCACTATGAGCTCCTGGGAGGATATAAATCGAACAAACATAACTAATTAAATAAAAATAAATCATGCTTTAATAGCACAAAATTTCCCCCATGACCTGATTATGTTGTCTCATCTCCAGTCCATGAGTCAAGCAATGCTATGGCTTCATGAGCTGTAGGATATAATAGTACTTTCTCACTTATTCTGATACCCTCCAGGGTAGTCTCAAGTATAAATACTTTTCCATCCATCACCTCAGAGGTGAAGTCAGGTAACCATCAGTGACTGTGATCAGAGTATACACATTTTGGAAGTGTTGGGGAAATTGGGCACCCAATCACTAGCCAGCCTCCACGGCAGCCATTTCCTTCCCGCTTTTGTCCTCTCTGAGCACTTTGTTTCTTGAAGTGCTTTCATATCTGTCATCTGTTTTTTACTACATCTTTTCAACAACACACAGGGAGGAAAGTGGGCTTCCCACTGGGAAAGAAGTTTTGCCTTTGTGCTAATCCACTTTTACAATATTTTTGAAAAAGTTAGCTTTACCATAAGATGCAACACTCCTGCTTTTCCTCTTAGCAGTGGGTTTAAAATAATGAGGAGCATTGAATTGGGCTGCTGTTGTTTATTACTTGCAGTTTTAAGTCAACATGGTTGCCCAGCAGCTGGCCAGAGTTCAGTTACTGGGTCTACAGGGCTGATTTTGTTAGGGCCCATCTCTCTCTTCTCTGAGAGAGGCTATTACTTTCTAGATATTTCCCTATCGATAACTTTATTTTACATTAATTTAACTTGTGCTCTGTTGTGTCCTCCTTATTGCTTATTTGCATGAACCGCCGCTGGTTGGTCAGACTAGCGGCGGGAAAAATAAAGCTCTGTCAGTGGCCGGCAGGCGATCAGGGAATCTCATAAAAGCGGATTCCCTGCAGCCTGCTGGCAGTCCGGATATTACTTCCACCTGGATTCATTAAAGGTAGCTGATTGTCGCAATGCCTCGGGTCTTCCTTACTTGCGTGATCTAACACTATCCAAGCTGGAAGTGAGGAAAAGGGAAAATAAACCAGTTTAGTAAAATTATCCCATTCCTGTTGTGATGCCCAAAAACATGGTGGATGTTTTTCACGCTGGCTGGTGATCTGCTGAAGGGGGAGGGCAGCAAAACCAGATGCAAACCAAGGAGTAGTTAAGGAATCCATCCCAGCCATGAAAACCTCCTGTGTAATTTTGGACCAATTGTTCTTTTTCAGCCCAATCTGTCTGGCAAAGTTGTAATTCTGGGCAAAGTGTGTGCAAAATGAATGCTATTACATTGTTTGAGCTCCTGGAGAAAAGGCAGGAAGTAAATCTAGCAAAGAAACACATCTAGGATGATACAAGTACCGTGCGCCCAGATCGAGGCAACTCCCCTATTTGGCAGTGACTTAAAACAGATGCACTACAGGAAGGATAGGGATTGGCCATCAGGATAACAAATACTGTATTATGAGCACATTATTTTGTGTTGCCAGATGAGTGGACAGTGGAGGGGGATGACCTATGGAAGTCCACTTAATCAACACAAAATAGAAATTTTATTTTATAGAAATTGTTATACATAGCTGTATATTTTGTAATATCAAACCAGGAGTGATGCCTGCCTTGGATGATGCCTTCTTCCAAAGAGAAATACTCCCAAGAGAGGCATGGCACTAGGCTTCAACCATAGCCATCTCCCCTTTTCATCTAAGTACAGCCACCAAATTATTTTTGAAATGTTGCTTACAGACAGAACTGAATTTCTAGTCTCCTTTGCTGGCTTTTATCCGAACTCATCTGATTTGTACTCCTACCTTATTCTTTTTTTAATTTCAGCTCGGCATGAAATTATCACCAAAGAGATCCTAGAGCTGGACCCTTGGGAAAATAATTGGAATGTTGTTGCAATCAAGACCCTCATGCACGACAGCTATGATGTCTGTCTGGTTGCTCAGCTGAACCCGAGAGATCTCATCCCTCCTCCTTCTGATTTAATGGAACAATAGGTGTGCAATTTTAATGGCAAAAAAATAAGCCAGCTGAATGGAACAGAAGTACGGTATGTTGATATGTGGCGATTTCAATGGATGGTTAGAAAAGAGAATTCCATACAATGCATTTTTGAAAGATTGTCATCTTGGCTTGGCTTCAACATAGCAAATTCCTACGGCAGTAATTCAAAGATTATGCAATGTTTTTCTTTTCCACAACTTCTCATAGTAATTTATAATTAATTAATCTGTGTACCAAACTGTTATTTTCTTCTATTCGAGAGTACAAACGCAACTTACCTTGCAAAATAGGAATGCTAAAAATGTTGCTTAGGGCATTAAAAGTAAGACAGAACAATAGTTAAGTATTTAAAAATAAAATAATTTAAATGTTTTATTCTGTACTGACATGAATACTAAGGAACGTATTTGTTTTTTTAATGGAATACAAAAGGGAAAGTAAAACATAGCCTTAATCTCATTAAACTGGCTTGAAAAGTCATATAGCTGATTGTGTATTGTTGGCACATAAGAATATTTTCTTCTTCTTTTGTAGTCTTTTGCAGATGTGAAATTAAATCTAGATCAGATATAGAAGGACTATCAGCATGTACTCTCCAGTTGTCCCTTGATGCTCTGGCCTGATTATCTCAAATCCTCAAAGCTTGATTTTATTTGAGATCTTTGAATATACTTTAACAGGTTAAATGAAGCATTATAAAGGTCTACCTGCATTGATTTAATCTAACTCAGTATTGTTTACTCTCAATTGGATAAAGTAATGGCTGCAACTGTCCACTGCTTAACAAAATAACCTTTTCCAAACCCACCTGGAGATGCCACAAAGTACATTTTCTACTTTGTGTGCTTCACTGAACTGCTAAATACGTTCAAACTGACAGATTTTCACCCGTCTTTCAAAATTGTTGTTTTTCTCCCAGATTTTAATAACTTTCCCCCAAAATTGATCTACTCCTCCTCTCTTGGTCCATGATATCTCCTATAATATACCAGTGTATTGAGGAGAAATGTCATTGCTATTTCTTTCACCTATTGGAAAATTTGAATATATTTGTGCCAAGTCAGAAAAAAATAAAATGAGGAATTGTTATAGCAGATGTAGAATCAACAGGGGCCATGGAAGAATAAAGAAAAGTGATGATGCGATCGGAGGAAAGGAAGTACTGAAGAAAGCATATAAATGAAAAGACCTACAATGAATAATACAGTTTTTTTTGAAAACTAAAAGGTTTTTTTTAATACACTTTGGATTATACTGAAATATCAAAGTTTCGTTAAATATCAAATAGGCCAGTTTGGTTTATTAATTAAGGCACCAGGCTAGAAAACAAGAGACCAGGAATTCTAGACACAAAATCTAGCTGAGTTACCTTGGGCCAGTCACTCACGTTTAGCCCAACTCACCTTACAGGATTGTTGTGGGAAAGATAGAAGGAGGAAAAGGTATTGGGTATGTATTCCACCTTAAGTTATTTATAAAAATAATAAAAGGATTGTAAAAATCTAGAAAGAACATAATAAGGGCTGCACAAGAAGCAGTATAATTTTCTTGAAACAAATTCTAAGATTGAATCACTTTGCACATTTACTCATAGATCTTTAGTAGACTGGTTGCAATAAACCTTAATTTTTCCTCATGCTTCCTAGACAGAATATTTTTGACATTGTATACAATAAGCTGTATTTGTTTTTTGAGGTTTTCACGGGTGCCTGTATGTAGGTATTTTGTTGTTCAGGTTCTTTCCCGTGTAGACTTAAAGGTGTTATGA
>JANHFT010000578.1:222098-237073 GCA_032467955.1 Pseudoxenodon macrops | reverse complement strand
TAGTTTGACAGTGGTGAGGGAATTATTTGTTTAGCAGAGTGATGGCGTTCGGGGAAAAACTGTTCTTGTGTCTAGTTCTATTCTATTCTATTCTATTCTATTCTATTCTATTCTATTCTATTTATTATATTATATTACCGTATATTATTATATGTTGGCTATGTTTGCCATCTTGGGTTGTTTGTAAAAATAATGAAGGCGGGATACAAACAAAGAAATAAATTTCCATTGTCCTTTAGCTGTAAACACCTGCAAAAATGAATAGATCCAAACGAATCTTATCTGGACACTGGACTTTAAGTTTGTTTTGCTATTCAGCAAGTCCTTGGCCCACCAAGAAAAAGAAAGGCATTTTTTAAAATTAAAAGACAAAGAGATGATCTATTGAGGAATATTTTTTTATTCATTTAATACTCGTATGATGCCCTCAGAGCATTTTCTCAAATTACAAGTAGATCTCAACATACAACTGTAATAGGAACCTACCTATTTCGGTTATACTGTATGTCATGGCAGTTGTAAAACCGTCACTGACCAGAGTTTACACTTTTTGTAGGGGGACGTTAAGTGAACCACCATGTGTTAAGTGAATCCATAGTCATTAAATGAATACCATGGTCATTAAGCAAACCAATGGTTTGCTATGGGTGCAGTTTTTCTGAAAACTGGAGGTAAGTGCCCGTTTTCATCTAAACCATTGTAAAATGTGGTCATGGGATGTTGTAAATGCAACCATGCTGCTCAGTGCTCAAAATATGGTCACCTGACCACAGAAGGGACACACCTGTTGGATATTCAAATCCAGGTTATAAGCCCCTTTTCAGGTTGTCGTAACATTGAATAGTCACTAAGCAATCAGTGGTAAGTTGCGGACTACCTACAAAACACCTGGCATGCAAGCAATGAAGGGCACTGCAGCTTAGGTCTATATTTCAGAACTATCTGCAACATATTGTTTGGTTATGTCTGCTTCCGTATCTGAACTTCCACACAGCCTCCTCCTTCTCCTCACCTCTCAGCATTTGTAGAAACTATGCTGTGTTTTTGTTCCTCCAGCTCACATCCCTTGTGAAGCTTCTGCTTTTTACACCTCATATTTCAGACCAAAAACCCCTTGGTCATCTACCAACAATTGCATCTGCAAAACCATTTTCAGCCTGCCTGCCCTGTAGCTTCCTGCTGTGCTGTTCACATTTGCCATTCATTTCTGCAGCACTTTATTTGTTAATGCACACTTATTAGTCCAAAGTTGAGGCTGCTAGCTGAAACAAGCAGCAACTCTCATGGAGAGTGCACCAGTCAGCACATGGTGTTAGGGCAAGATGGAATCAGTTTCCCAAAGCCTTTAAAACGTGTGCCATTTCTAGCTGTTGTACTTCTGACTCTGTCTCTTGTGTTCAAGAACAGGACTGCATAGAAAGGAGGAAAAGGGGACAGGGTGATATTTAATTCTGTTTGAATTCTATCCCTAGATAGCATCTCTCATTAGCAGGATTCACATGTCCTACTCAGAGGTGAGTTCTAAATTTTCTTACTGCCGGTTCGCTCAGGGGCGCACTACAGCCGCGCAGATGCTTTGTGCACTATGCACATGCACAGTGCTTAAAAAAGCTGCGCATGCACAGAAGCAAAATCCAAGATGGCGGCACCTATGGCGGTGCCAAAAGAACTGGCTCAGGGGCGTGGTAGGCTCTGGTCGCTAACGGTTCTAGTGAACCAGGCCACCAAGTTACTAATGGTTCAGTAGAACCAGACCAAACCATTAGGAACCCACCTCCTACTAGCAGACTAAAAATATACTTGAAAAGGCTGTAGATTTCTTATACTAGTTTGGACTCTGTACAAAGTTTGGTTTCTGTGTAGTCAATGTCTACAAAAAAGACCTTGTCTGAGTGGAAACTCTGGTCTCTATGTGCTTGTATAGGCATAGGACCCTTTCACACAGCTTCTTAATGTGCAAGGTGTGGTTTGTGTTCTTGTCTTTGATCCAAACCTAGGTGATGGAATCACACATTTCTCTGTGAAGGTTTTCAGAGCACCTTGGAGATCACATAATTCCTGAGTTGTCAATTTAAAACCTTCTTGTGAAAATTATGTATTTCTTGTTGCTATTTTGTTTTGTTCTGTTTTCAACTTGGAAATAACATCTGTGCTGAATGGAGAATAGAAACTATGGCTTTCTTTTCTAGCTGTTGTTCTGCTGTTTCCCCCCTGCCCAGCTGCCATAATCTATTTGTTTTTAAAGGATATTGCTCTAAAATGGGTAGTTGATACAGATGACCGGACAGATTCTCTTCCAATTGATTATAGCCTTTTCCTTAAAGATGAACTATGCCCCAACCTGGAGGATTTTGATGAATGCAAAAAAATTATATGGGATCTCAACTCAAATTCCTTCCCAAATGAAATAAAGTAAGATTCCCCTCCCTGTTGAATAGAATTCAGATATTTGCTACTTTTCGTGTGATATAGTTTTCCATGCAAAATACATTCCAGCTACCATATTTTCCAATCCACTAAAGAATGCTTCACTCCTTGTAATGTTGAGAAATAAGGCCATCTACCGTAATTCAACCCTTTACTTGATGAAGAATTTCCAGAAGTAAAGCTTCCTCAACTGATAGGTGTTGAGACCATATCTGAAAGAGTTTATAGCTCAATAAAGTGGCTCAGTGTAACTGTCCTGTAATAGAATGTTCTGGCTTCTGTGGGGAGAAATGTATCGGACTAGACCTCAATTCTACCATTTGTCACAGCTCATTTCTTTTATGTCCCTGCTAAGAAGAATGCAATAGGAGAAGTCATTAAGTCCTCAAGATATGCAAGAAGAACAGATAGCATACAGTTTGGTGATACAGCAGTTTGGCTCATAATGGTATCACCTGATGTACTATTGTAGAAAACAGAAACTACAATATTAGAACTGGGTGTTTTTCTTTTTAACTGATGGGAAATCATGCACTCAGGAAAGTACACATAAACACTGTCATTTGAGAAATGGCTCCAATACAAATACCGTGAATGAAGAGTTTGTTTATCTCATCCAGTTTTTTCCTAACAGAGGAGCCCTGTAGAGATATCCAATCTTTTAGAAGACTTTCATTTTAATGACCATCACAGAATCTCATTAAAATAAGTTTATTGTTTAAATAAACACTGTGCCAGTTAAGCATTTTTTTTCCATGTCAGAAGCTGAAAGTTTTGGGCTTTTAGATAACTATAAATAATATATCCATGAAGACTTTGGGATTTCTGCTTGATTTGAGAAGACTACCTTTCCATGGTAAATGGCTTGCTTAAATACCCAAGCCTAGAATGAAACGGGATTATTTTTTTACAGTTAAATTGTTCAGTATGTGACATCCTATTTACTTGGAAGGAAACGCCTATGGTACTCAAATGAACACGTACAAGATTGCACTGTTAAAGGATTACGTTTTCTTATAAGAAGGGTACAAATACTTCTAAAGCATTGATCTTTGAGTGATGTCCCATGGTTTTATCTAAACAATGAGTCAGCACAAAAATTCAGTTAAAACAAGTAGGGTTAAGCATTCAGCTTATAAGATGTTTAATATACATATATTTTATTTTATTTTAAATGAAACATTTATTATGGTTACCAGTGTTGATCTGAAGTACTTCAGGGGCTGATGAAAGGGGCTGTGGGCAGAATATTATTGTTGATCTCTTTTATCATTTTTCCTGTGAAGATGAATATATTATTTCCCTGAAGACTTTTATTCCTAGACAAATTGGTTCTTGGTTTAGCTGTAGAGAAGAGGTTCAAAGACACATATTCTAATAGACAACTAAAGTATATAGATTGAATATATAAATACTTTGCTGTAAAAGAAAGATATATTGGATCTGTCCTCAAAAGAACATATCACTGTTTCCCACAGACTCTGTTTTGTAACTCTGCTGGCACTAAGGTAATTGGGGCACAAGACATTAATGTCTATTAGATATTCAAGTATAGTCCATATTGGCATTTTACAAAATTACCATTATTGTCATAGTGATACTAACAACAAACCTGGAAGCAGTAAGTGAAGTACAATGATGAATGAATGAATGAATGAATATATATATATATTTGTTTTTTGAGGTTTTCACGGGTGCCTATATGTAGGTATTTTGTTGTTCAGGTTCTTTCCCGTGTAGACTTAAAGGTGTTATGAGTACAACGTTTCGGCAAAATCTCATCTGTATTTGTAAGCTGTATTTGTGTGTATACATTTTGTACTGTCCATACCAGAAAACCTATCATTTAGCCTGCATTACAGAAAATGACACTTCAGACAATAGCATAGAATCTTTGTTCTTGTGTCCTGAAAAGGCTCCCAGCATTGAGATGTATGAAGTGTATACACTTCATTTGTTCTATTGAAGTATCCAGGTGAATCAACAGCATTTGAGAATTTCCTCCCCCAATGTCTCCTTCAATAAATGTTCTAAGTTTGATACCAGTAATTTATTGATTCGTCCAATCAAAGCCACAGTATTCTTAGCCTCCTTTTCGATGTATTTAAAATCAAAATTGTATCATAGGCAAGATGAATTGTAGCACAATAAATAGATAAAAAAGGGAAAGTATTTTTATTTTTCCACGAAGCATTCATTAAGCCCATGTATTGCTATCAGTGTGCTTGTCAGTTCTAAATAAAAACTGTTTACATAAGTTTCAAGTCACTAGGAAATACAGAACTGTTCTCTAGTGTCTTTTGTACAGACCTGTACAAAACACACACACACACAAACATACACACACACACATACACTCCTTGCTACATTATCCCCCCCCCCAATTGTTTCTCTCTCCCCCGTGTTTTTTTTCACTGTTCCCCCATTCACTACCCTCCCAAATCAGGGAGAAAGAGGGTGTGTCTTCCATTAGCGGAGAGGTTTGTTTCCATGGTACCCTGGTAATAGCAATCTTCTTTCCAAATTTAACTATGGGCTCTAATGAGCGATCAAGGCAGCAGTTCACCTCAGCCATTTATGTGGCCAACTCACGCCCACCAGTAGGGAACAAAGGAGGTGGAGAACTGATCTGCTAGGTCTGCCTTGGACAGGCAGAAGCCAACAAGATTGAAATAGGGGCTCGGAGGATGATGTTTTTGCTACAAAATAATTTCATCTATTTATTTATTTCACGAGTCATCTGTATGTTTGGAAATAATCAGATATTTAAAAACAACATACATTTCCAATGCTGCCTCCTCAATGAAATATATAAATATATACTGTATCTGGTGCAGCAAAAACCTACAGTCCTTGTATAGCAATAGCAGTTAGACGTATATACCACTTTACAGTGCTTTACAGCCCTCTCTAAGCGGTTTACAGAGTCAGCATATTACCCCCAACAATCTGGGTCCTCATTTTACCCAACTTGGAAGGATGGAAGGTTGAGCCTGGTGAGATTTGAACTGCCAAATTGCAGGCAGCTGGCAGTCTACAATACTGCATTCTAACTACTGCACCACTATGGCTCTTAACTGTATTCTACAGTAATGCAACTAGTCATATTGTAGTGCTCCTCCTCCTCCTCCTCCTCCTCCAATTAAAGCATTAATCTTCTAATCTAGCAGATCTATCCTGGTGCCTCTTCTTGGATGTGGCTATCTTGAACTTCTTCCCCATTAAGCTTGGGACAACACAGTCTCTTATTTTAGGCCTCTCTCTGAGGAAACTCTGTATGGCCAAATTTTCCCCCACTGCTCCTCCAGTGCCCTTCCATCACAATACTTTCTCATGAACCTTTGCAATCTGAGCATGATTTCCATGAGTTTTTATTAACATGGCTTAGTATATATTTCTTAATTTTTCTTGTGTATTCTAGCTCTCTCTCTCCCCCCGCCTCCAAGTTGTCATCACTTGAATAACTGCCAGGCACGTTTGCGGAATTTGGCTTTCTATTATGAAATGATGCATATGATCTTCTGTATTTCCTGGAAAAAAATCCTATTTTGAGAGAGAGAAACCGAGAAGTGTTGCCACAACTGAAGATTTCCATTGTTATGTATAATTCTTGAGTTATGACATTGAGGAAGATTTAGTGGTTTACTGCAACCTCTACCCCAACAATTCAATGGAGAAAAAGTTTCTGTTTGACAAACGGGGGGCTTTCCATAGAACTGTCTGTTTCATGAACTCAAGTCCTCTTTCTCTGCAACATTCTATTTTCCATGCAGTTTTTTTTTGCAAAACAAACAGCAAAACAGTACCCCAGTTCTTGGAGAACCATACAAACAACGGAATATTCAACTCTGAAAAAATAGGGAAATTTAAACAATTTTTTTCTTGGGGGGGGGGGAAACTACCGGTATTTATTAGAGGACAAAATGTTCAAAGTTCTCAAATATCTCTGGCTCAAATCACGTACATTGGCCTGACGTGCCTCATTTGTGGAGTGCAGCAGAGATCATTTCCAAGGATCTAGTGGGCACAAAAACACCTTCCACTTAACCTTCACCCCAGTGGAATTGGTGCCTGTGATTATTTCCCCACTAGCAATTTACAGCACTTTCTACAGTCATTCAACTATTTTTGTGCCAAAAATAATAGCAATGAGGTTAGATTGTCTATTATTTGATCAGTAGTTGGTGATGTTACGGAGTTGCTTTAAGTTACAAGTGGAGAAATAGCTAGTGAAAACTATCTTGTGCACAGGATGGAGACAGACTTTATCACAACTTTGTCTTCAAATGCAATGCTATTTTTTTCTTCAGAAACACATAAGAGGTTTTCAGACACATGTTATTTTCAATGTCCCCCCCATTTGAACTAGTAGTTTCATCAGCATTTTTAAATTAAACTAGGACTTATAGAAATGAGTGTGAAAAACCTACATTTCATTAATAAGAGTGGCAATTAATTTGGTCTGAATTCTTGTCATTGCAGACATGTTAATGTAACCTACATCTGCCTAATAATCAAAGTTTTAAAAATAATGAAACCAATATGTTGTTACAAAACACTGAATCAAGCTGAAACAAAATAAAACAAAGCCTTAGGACTCCAAAATTCCTTGAGACGGTACACACTATGGTTAGCCCAGTCACACTGGCTAAGTATTATGAGAGTTGGACCTGCATATCTGGGGATATAAGATTAAGAAAGTCTGGGTTAGCTCAGCTACATGGAAAGGGAAAATAACATGCATATTGTGGTTGTGCTATTAGCTAGTGTGGTTTGTTTGTTTGTTTGTTTGTTTGTTTGTTTGCTTTGCATGCCAACAAACTGGGCTTAACATTTGACTGTATTGAACAAATCATTCTGATAGCAAGGCTGGCCATCTTTTTATATGTTTTTATAAAAGACGTAATCCATGTCTCTACACCGAGGTGTATAAGTTTAGGTTTCTGATCAGATGTCCTGGGAATGTACTTCTGAACAAATCTCCTTCAAATTGTTGGCTGCATCTACTAGAATTCCTGATCAATTTGGTGGGCCTGGAGGAAATGAAATTGAGAAGAGCTGTCTTAAGGCATTTCCTAACTAATTTTTTATTAAGGTTTATATGCTGTTCCAAGGTAAGAGGCCTCTGAATGACTAATATTCCCCCTATAGCAGCAATAAGATTTAAAGGCAATAAGATTTTTAAAAATTTAAACAGATTTAACCAACAAAACAATCTAAACCACAACCAGAGGAATCACCAGACATCACACAAAGAACAAGACAGGAGGATTTGCCTCTCAAGGTTTCTGCTCTTAATGCTCTCTGGAATAACTATGATTTGATGGCTTTCAAAAACACCAACAGGATGTAGGCCAATTTAATTTCAGGGGAAATGCTGTTTGAAAGAAGTGGGGCCATATCTGAAAAGGCTTATGACCATGAGCTCTGAAGCTGATATTTTCCTGAGAGAAAGTCCAGAGATAGCCACCCTTCCAGATCTTACCAAAACTTACCCTTCTATGTATCACAAAGAAGATTAAGAGCTTTAAATTATCGTATTTTTCAGAGTATAAGACACACCTTAGTTTTTGGGGAGGAAAATAGGGGGGGGGAATCTGCCTACCAGGTATTCATCTGGGTAGCATCCTTAGTCTGGTCAGCTTCAGCACGTTATTTTATCCCCTAGTTAGGACTGAAAAAAGCTTCTAAAGCACAGCTGATAGAGAGAAGCAATGAAAAAAGCCTACAAAGCCTGGAAGACCGTTATCACCTGGTTAGGTCTGGAAAAAAAATGTTCTTTGGAGGGAGTAGCAATGAAAAAAGCCTGCAAAGATTTAGAGCTGGGGGAAAAAAGTTCTTCGGAGGGAGTAGCAATGAAAAAAGCCTGCAAAGATCGCACCTCGTTGGGCTGGAAAAATAGTTTTGAAGAAGCTACTTTTAAGATGCACCCAAATTATCAGCCTCTTTTAGAGGGGGAAAAAGTGCCTCTTATACTCCAAAATATACGGTACTTCCTGCTTGATGGCTTTCCAGCTGGTTCCTTCTAAAAACAGCTAAATGAATTAGAAAACTTTGTATTAAAAGAAACCAAGCTGTGATCTACAAATCAGAATTTATGGCTTCTTATTCTGAGAAACCCATGAAAATAATGAACTGCAGCTTCAGATCCAGCTTGCTAGGCACAAGGATTGTGTGAATTCATTCAAGTCCAATGAGGTCTACTTTGAGTTTGTTTGCTTTGGTGCCTTCAAGTTAGTATTGTCTCCCAGCTACTACCTGGAAAAATCCTTGGTTCGCATTATCATATGTGGTGGACATGCCCAAAAGCAAAAAAATATTGGACAAAAATGCATATATGGTTGGAAAATATGGTATATTGATTTAAAACCAGAGTTATTTTTGTTGGGCATTTTACCGGATAAGTATAACAAGGGGAATACATATTTGAATTTACATGTATTGACTGTTTAAGTGTATTGACTGCAGCCAGAATTGTATTTGCACAACAATGGAAAAGTAAAGAGATCCCTACAGATGAAAATGTGATTCAAAAAATATTAGAATGTGCAAAAATGGATAGATTAACACTTACAAAAAAAGGAAAAGGAAGAAACAGAATACTTTTTGAATGGGGACTTATTTTATCAATAGTTAGCTGACAAAAACAGACGTTAGAGAGATGGAAATATAAGAAAAGGACCAATGAAAAGGGAGGTTTGTTAAAATGGATAAGTATCAGTATTATTATGATTATTATGATAGAATGAATATCAATCTAATGAACATTGTTGTAAACATTTTGGTCATTATTCCCTAAAACCATTTGTACCCAGACAACACACCGTTTAACCAAAAATGGAATTTTCATGTTATAAAATAACATAAAAATCTTTTATGCAAAAATAAAGAGGGAAAGTCCTTGCAGTTTTCTTGAGAAGATTTCAGAAGTGGTTTGCCATTGCCTCCTTTCTGGAGCTGAGAGAGAAGGACTGGCCCCAGGTCATCCAGCTGACTTCTTGCCAAATGGGACTAAAATTCTTGGTCTCCCAATGTTGGTGTCTTAACCACTAAGACTGGCTCTCTTTACTGTGTTAGTAAGGCAGTATTCCGGTCCCTGTTAAGTGACTCGTTTTTACATAGAGTGTTAAAAAACAAAACTAGTGGTACAGCTCAACACTCCAATGGGTCCTGAACCCAGTCCATTGTGGTTACTGGGCAGGAATTTGGCTTGTACAGGGTGGCAACCAAAGAAAAGGGTAATAAAGGACGATATAGAACTTGGCTTGAAAGGATTGTCACATGTCATTCTTGGTTTTGGGCCTGTAAACATTTCAATGAAATAAATCCAAGCCCTTTAAGAACCACGAGGTCAGATCTTCATTGCAAGCTCCTGCCAAAGGCTCCTTTGCTCCCATCATTTTCCTGCTTCATTCCTAAAATCCTGCTGTCTTCTAGATTTTGCTGTCTTCTGGTCATGTCTCATGAACCAGCTGAAACCAATTATCTGCTTTCCACGAAAAATGAAAAGCAGCTCATTAGGGTGGGAAAAATAATAATATCAGATGATAGCCCAAACAAGAAAAGTTTAACTGTTAATTACAGTAGTTTTAATTATTTTTTTAAATCGTATTTGTATCTAGCTTTGTTTGCTGCTCCTCTTCGCTTTCTCCTTTTACTATTTCAGGTGTCAAAGGAAACCATCTTTAACAGATTAATAGAGTTGGGAGGGACCTTGCAGATCATCTAATCCAACCCCCTGCCCAAGCAGGAGACCCTTACATCTGCCGCTACCTAGGATCGAACTCACAACCTCCTGATTCTGAGGCAGGAGCTCCACCTCTAGGCCACAGCAGCTGAAAGTTAAGTTAAGGGAGACAATCTTGCTCTTCTGTCAGCCCCAACTGTTGTTATTTGCAGGCAGGATGTATATTGAGTAAATAAAGGACAGAGAACTTACAAAAGTACATTTGCCACAATGGCATCCAAGCTGAACAAGGCATCTATGGCAAGTTCACGAACCAACACACGGTCCCTGGAAAACAAGAGAAATGCTTAAAGCCAGCCGGCAGCTTCTGCAAGAACAGTGAACATTTGTCTATCACATGCCACATTTTTGGGATGGTGGGAGTCAGACTTCTTTAGTTTCCACCAGTGAGCCTTCAAATATGCCCAGTGACATGCAAATTGGAAGCAAAGCTACTCAATGCCATCTCAACCTGTGTTTCTGTTGCCTGGAGCAGTTGTATCAAAAGTTGTCCAGACTAAGAGGCAACTTGATCTTGTCCAGACTTGATCTTTCAAGAACCTTCAGAACCAACCCTTTTCTCAAATGGTTGAGAAACGTTGATCTGACCTGCTATTGATTCATAGGTCTGAAGACTGAATGCCTATGGAGATTCTCAATCATCCAGGTCATGGTTGTCCCAAAGGTGTTTTTCCAGAAGTTCACATTCTGGACAGAGAGGACCTCTGGTTTGGAAGAGAGGTCAAAGAGACCATCTATGTTAAGACTGAACAGCCCTCTCTCAACAGAGGAGGAAGGGTACAATACTACCTATCTCCTGTTTACAACTCAGTCCTTTCAGTAGTCCCAAGAAAGCGCCACTGATTTGGGTGATCCGAGGATATAGATAAATCCCCAGGGGGTCCCTCAGAGTACTCTCAAAGTACTAATGACCAGATGACTGCAAAGATATATAAATCCTTCTATTCCCCACCAGTCAGCTACAACTGAAGAAGCTTCTCAGATGAGAAGCGAAATGTTTTCAAGAAGAAGAAAAACTAAGAAACTCCTGTTGCCTTTTGGAAAAGCACCTTTGGGTCTGAGGGCTGAAGCTTGCAAGATGGGAAAGAAAGAACCTAAGAGAAGACAAGAAGATTATGTAAACACAGGACAGGCTGCTAGAGTCTCTCAGGCCATGCTATTTAGTTAATATACCCCTTGATAAAACTACTTAAATTGGTGGTCCTCACCACATCTGATAGCTTCGATGTTTGGCCTAGTTACAAAATCAATACTTCTCTTATTTGGGGAAGGACGCAGACTGAGGGAGAGCACAGACAATCTGATCTCGATGCTGAGCTATAGAGGCAGTCCTCGGGTTATGACCACTCATTCAGCTTTGCTGGCTGGAGAATTCTGGGAGTTGAAGTCCACCAAGGCTTAACGTTGCCAAGGTTGGAGAGCCCTGCTCTACAGCACCTACCCACCCACAATTCTCACCTGCTGTCCTGCTTGCCTGGGACTCCCAAAAGATCCTTGATTAACACCTGCACTGTCCTGGGATGAGCACAGCAATGAGGATTGCCAAGATTGTTGTCACTAATTGATGCCATCATGTGACATCCCACTTTACAACTGCATTGCAAAGCGACAGAAATTCTGGCCCAATGCCTGTTGTAACCCAAAAACCACTCGTGCAAGCTGAATCACTGTCATTTATTTATTCGCAATGAGATGAACTGTTTACCTGAATAGGTATACTTTTCCCATCGAGTTATCTCCTCTGCAGTAGCTGGATGCTTCTTCTCTTTGGCAGTTAATCTATGAAAAAAAAACTTAAATCTTTACTGGGGTATTATTGCAAGAGCCATGGTGGTTAGAATGCAGTATTGCAGGCTAACTCACTGTCACGAGTTCGATCCTGACCAGCTCAAAGGTTGACTCAATCTTTCATCAGTAAAATGAGGAACCAGATTGTTGGGGGCAATATGCTGACTGTGTAAACCGCTTAGAGAGGGCTGCAAAGCACTATGAAGCAAAGTATAAGTCTGAGTGATATTGTTATTAACCGTCATGTTGCAAAGTATGGAATCTTCAACCAGCTCAATTATATAACAGTGAATTGATTGCTATCATCTAGAATTAAATCAAGCCCAAACCTGCTTTAGCTTTCCAGATCAGCTCAAATCACCTGTTGAGGCTTACTTTAATTCATTTGGGAACACCTATATGAAAATTTTTCTCTCATCTTCCACATCATGAATTACAGACCAAATATTGCATCAAATATATATTTTAGGTGTCTAAATTTGCTTATTTTTAGAAAACGGCTTTTGGGAAAACATCAGGATTGAGACTGAGGCACGCGGAGTTGGGTTTTTATGTCCCTGCATCACAAACCTGTTAAAAACCCCAACTTCCAAAGCTGTTTTTTTGCTCTGGGAGAGCAAAAAAATTGATTCTATCAATATCAATGGTGAAATAGTAGCACTTATTATTATAAACAAAGACATGTTATATAAAACCATGGTTTTAATGAATTGTCATGGACCCATATTAAGTCAGGGGGGAAAAAACTCTCTTCCTTTGTTAGTCCCAGATCTCTGATGCTCTCCTACGTGTCCTCTCTTCATATAGCGCTAGAAGACAGTAGTGATAGAACTGAGTCCTAGAAATTCTAATTTACAAGCTGAGGAAAGCATAGAGAGTAGGACTTCTAGAACTCTTTCCAACCCTTTCCAGAGTGGCCCTAAATTCATGCATATGTATATACTGGGAGGCACAGGACAGGCTACATATGATTTTGCTCTGGATCACATGAGTGGAACAGAGCAGCCTGTCAATGTTTTGAGCCTTTCCCACAACTGGAAGAACATTCTTCTTGATAGCCCCTCAGACTGATCTTTTTTATTTTATTTTATTATCTTCATATTTTTTTTACCACATTCTTTTCTCCCTGCACTCCAAATGTGGTTCCATTCTGTTCAGTATTCAGAGATTTACCCTGCTGACCGACAGAGGCATACATTCTCAATTGCTTTACTTAATTTCTTTTCCGATTTTCTATTGAGTTGGGCAGCACAAAAAAGAAAACGGTAATGGAAAAAACAGTTATCTCAGGACTTAACAGTCAAACAGATTACACTAGATAGACGGAGAATAATTTGACACAGTAGGATTATGTTTGGTTGAAAACAACGGAGAACTATTTCGCTGTGCAGTCAAAGGCTGATGGGCAATTTGTCATTTACTGTACATTATGGTAGAATTTGGCTGGATTGTCTTGAAATTCCAAAAAGGTGATGCTTCCCTAAGAATTATAAAGCAGAAAACAATTTTACCTTCAAGATAAAAATCCCATAATCTTGGAGAGCTTCTCTGGAGTTCTCCAGTTGTTCCACGAACACCTCACTAGATGGTGAAACTGGAATAAAAAAATAAAAAAAAGACCTTCATTGACATCATGACAATCACAGTGATATTTTTAATATTTCTAAAACACGGTTTCATTTTTATCTTCTTTTTTTTTTTACAGAAATTGGGGGAGGGGGTTTACCAAGCATATATTGAATTTAACAGCAAGGGATAAAACACCACTGTCTCTACATTGTTGGCTTGACTTGAAATCTTCATGTTAATTTAAAGTCATTTTTATTAACCTGCGTCCCCTTTTTTTATCTCTGTTCTGTCCCCATGATAGAAATAGGAAAGCCTGAAAGGCACAGAAAACAGCCTTGAAGGACAGAAGGAAGAGCTACTACCAAGGCAATGATCAGATAAGAAGGGTTTGAGTTCTAGGCCAAGAAAATAATGTAAGCAAATGTTTCAAACAAACCCTTCCCTAATTCACATGAGGAGAAAGGGGAGAAAGGAAGAAATGCATTCAGATTTATATGATTTCATTGCTAGACTTTTATGTTAATAGAAGTACAGGCAGTCCTTGACTTACAACCACAATTGGGCCCCATATTTCTGTTGATAAGTGAGACATTTGTGTAACTCAAAAGGGGAACATGTAACCCCAGGACACGGCAACTGTCATAAATAGAATCAGTTGCCAAACATCGAAATTTTGGTCATGTGACATGGGGATGCTTATGCTTATGGTGATATGTCACTTTTTCAGTTACCATTATAACTTTGAATGTCACTAAACGAACCATTGTAAGTTGAGGATTACCTATACTGACTTACATGGCATTGGTTTTTAGATTGGTCTAGCCCGGGTGTCAGCAATCTGCGGCTCTAGAGCCGCGTGCGGCTCTTTGGGCCCTCTGCTGTGTCTCCCTGTGGGGTGATCCCCCTACTGGCTGGCCCTTCCCCTCCCAGTCACTCCTAGCCTGGCCTGAGAAGGTAAGGGTGACGGCATGGGATGGAGAAGCGGGGAAGAGACACAGAGCTACAGAGAGAGGGGGAGAGAGAAAGACACAGAGAGATACAGAGAGAGAGAGGGTGGGAGAGGGAGATAGATATCAAAAGGGTTTTGTGGTTCCCGGTGTTTTTTAACAACTGGTTCTCTGCCCTAATGACCAGCTGGGCAGGCATGACCTGGGGGGGGGTTCATGTGACTGGGTGGAAGTGAGTGACGTCGAGTTGGCCACGCCCACCCAGGTTTTGTGGCTCCTGATGTTTTCTTTTTTGTGGGAAACTAGTCCAAGTGGCTCTTTGAGTGTTTAAGGTTGCAGACCCCTAGTCTAGCCCGAAGGGCTGGCAGAAACAGAGCCTTCCCTGGAATGGCACGTAAATTGTGGGATTCCTTCCAATGAAATCTTGCAGAACGTCCTCTCACAGTGTTTATAGCAATAGCACTAAGTGCAATTGCTATAAACACTCTGTGAGAGGA
>JANHFT010000578.1:186583-197524 GCA_032467955.1 Pseudoxenodon macrops | reverse complement strand
TAAATAAATAAATAAATAAATAAATAAATAAATAAATAAATAAATAAATAAATAAATAAATAAATAATAAATAAATATTTAAAAATAGATAAATAAATTTAAATAGATAAATAAATTTAAATAAATAAATAAATACAGCCTATGTAGACTGTATATTGAACTATAGGCATAAGGCAAATTAAACTTTTTCTATGGAAGGGGAATAAAAGTTATACTTCTCATTGTTCATATTTCAGATACAAATATCATATGACTGATGATACTGCTTGAAGAATTATCATATATAAAATTAGGACTCTGATAAACTTAAGCTTGAAATTTTTGCCTTAATTATTTGCCATAAGCATACTATGTGGCTTTCAGTGAAGTGTCTCCTGGCTCGTTCTAATAATGATGACATTATCGATCTATTGTAAAAGATTGCTCTAAAAATGACTACTTGAGATGTAAATCTCAACTACTTTGGTTGATACACTTCTTCCCTTTGTTTGTATTTGAGAAGACTGGAAACTGAAAGCTTCCTCTTCTAATTTTTAGTAAATTGCACCTTGCATTCATATCTGACTTAGAGAAATTGGTGTGTGCTCTATGTGAAGTAATTTAAGAAGTAAGCATCTAAAAAGTCCATATTTAGTAAATGTAGTTTAGAATAAAATAAAAATAATGTGTTTTATTTTAAACTAAAACTACATGTTTTCAATCTTCTCTGCTTGCATGTAAAGGACTAAATAGATTTATCATATTTTATTGTGATTTCCCATAATGAACATCTCATAGTTTTAAATTTACTTACATGTGGGAAATACAAAAAAAAATGTAGGTGTAGAATATTGCTGTTGTGAACATTTGTTGGTTTCAGTTTATAAGAAATATTTATATAATTTTACTAAGTTGGAAGAAATACTTTAAGAACTATCTTTGGTTATTAGCATTAATAATAGATATTCTTCTATAGTAGATATTCTTCTGGAAACGTGCAAATAAGAATGCAGTTTTCTCAACCCCTTAAAAGTCAGTACTTGAAATTATTAGGGAATAGCATTTGGAACCTGGTTAATGACAGATAAGTAATAGAACTGAATCAGAAACTTAAGAGGCTAGAAGCAATCCAATCCAATGGGCTCTTACATACACAAGACTTAATACTAGAACCCAGGAATTCAGTATCAATTACTCTCCCTTTGTAGATCTAACGCAATATAATGCAGGAGTTTCAAACTTAACTGTCACGAGTGCTGCATGAGAACTAGTTCATTAGCCTGAGGGCCCCAAGACTGAAGCCTTTTCATGCAACGATACAAAAGACTTTAGTGAGTTAAAAAAATGAAGAAAATGAAGAATATACCATTAAACATAGAAATTGTTGCAGCACAGCTCTGAAATATCTGATTTTGACCACTTAGCTTGCCAAGCTTTTTAATTAACCAGAATGTCAGCAGTATTTGGTTTCATCATAGTGTTAATAAATAATATTGTTTTCCAGAATCCTATCAATGATTATATAATCTGGAAAATTCATCCCAATAAGAGCTGCTTATTTTGCTTTTCTTTTTCTTTCTTGGTAAGCACAGATATCTTGCTTGCTTTCTCCTTTCTATCTAAGAGATCTTCAGGCCAGATATGTCCTTATTTGTTTGGCTGCCTTCTCGCTCCCTCCTTTAGGAAGCCTCAACTTCCTAGTCCATCATTTTCACTTGCAAAGGCTCTCTCAACTGCATTGAGAGTTTTATACTTCCTCTGAATCAGTGCTTATCATTGAGCAGTGGGGTAAGAGGTCTCAGGCATCGAGTGTTGCAGATAGTCAACTGGTTGGGCTAAGGTTAATTGTAAGGCTGCTGCTAGAGCACTACTCCTCTTTCCAGAGTAACATGTGTGTGGCTAATGAATCCAGAATCCTAAAACCTTGTAAAAGAATGGCTAATCGTTCAATTGTGGTGTAGATTCTGTATTATCAGAATATGCTGAACTTATTTAGAAGGTCCATTTATTAATGCTGAGATCCCCTTAAAATCTTTCCATATACATGTTCAGGGCATAAAGAAATTCATTCAGTATCTTATCCTGAAATTATCTTGCTTTTCAACTAATAGTGATGTGTGGTCTTTTAATGTAAGGTCTTGGGACCACAATATTTTTCTTAGTTTATTTAGGATTCACTGATTAGATATATTCCGTTCTATTTATCAGGGTGCATTTATTAGAAAACTTTAAGTGTTAATCAAAGGTATTTAGTCTTGTACCTGAGAATTAAAAATATAATATACCTTTTTTTCAAGAAGGATTTGAATTCTCTGGATGATGGACTTGGATATTTATTATGTGAAAAAATAGTCAATGTATCTTTTTAATTTGACCAACATATTTGTAAGAGGTATTCACAATATTCTGTCATAGACCTGGTTCACATATAACATTAAACTATTTCTTACTAAAAGAAATAAAATAAAGGTAAATAAAATGTAGAACCTTATATTTCTTGCCATCAAATTGCATATTGCATATTGTTGTGCCTACAATATTCAAGTTGATTAAGATTCTTTTTGAACATGAGATTCTGTTTCCTGTGATATTAATAGTGTCCTCTCCCCTGTCTCTCAACTTTATGACATCTGCAAATTTGATGGACATCTCTTCTATCCTCTTGTTTATACCATTTATGAAAATGTTGAATATCACTGAACCCAGGACAGAACTCTGGAGTGCACTACTGCATAGTTTCTATTAGACGAATGTTTGTAGTAGCTAGCAGTTCCTCTGTTTTCAGCTGTGTCTTTTAATAGCATTTGTTTCACTTCTGATAGTCATCATGTTGGATTTCATATTTAATTTAACTACACAATTTAACTTAACAGCTTTAAAATATTCTGTTGTGTAAAATGAAAATATGAAATTAACCACAAAATTATCACAATATAAACATCTAAGCACAGTAAGCTCAGGAAGAGACCTAGAATCCACTTAGAAGCTATGGATTTCAATCAGCTATAGTTTTCCCAGTTGCAATGTATGGCTGTGAAAGTTGGACCATAAGGAAGGCTGAGCACCAAAGAATTGAGGTCTTTGAACTATGGTGCTGGAGAAGACTCCTGTGAGTCCATTGGACTGCAAGGCAAACAATCAAGTCAGCCCTAGAAGAGATCAACCCTGACTGCTCTTTAGAAGGCCAAATCCTGAAGATGAAACTCAAATGCTTTGGCCACCTAATGAGAAGAAAGGACTCACTGGAGAAGAGCCTAATGCTGGGAAAGATTGACGGCAAAAGAAGACGAGGACGACAGAGATGGCTGGATCGAGTCACTGAAGCAGTCAGCGTGAGATTAAATCGACTCCAGAGGATGGTAGAGGACAGGATGGCCTGGAGGAATGTTGTCCATGGGGTCCCGATGGGTCGGACACGACTTCGCAACTAGCAACAACAAAAAGGTTTCAACTCTGTCAATGAACAAGGGAAAGAAAGAAGCAGTACATTTACAAGGTCACAATACACCAAAATTTCAATGATTGCTGTTGTGAAAACAGTCATAAATTAATTAATAAATAAAATCATAAAATAAAGACAGTAAACAAGTCAGACCATATGCGATTTTTAGGTAAAAGGCCTAAGGTCAGCTTGATAGATGACAATCACTCATAAGCAAAAGATTTCTGGGTGAGGTTTTAAATTACTTGCTCTCCTAGTTGATAACACAGGAATGTGTTTTGGGGAGGCGGGGGGCAGTGATGAATTTTGAAAACATTTGGTGGACATAGTCATAAAGTGGTTACCATGGGGATATTGCCTATTCAGAAAATGGCAGGTATTGTGGGCAAGCTATCACAAAGCATCCATTTACCAGAAGACTAATTAGCCCACCAGGATGTTCTGTATCTTCTCAGTGGGACTCTTCTGAGGCCCAAAGTCATTAAAACAAACAACTGTGATGCTTGAGTGCAATGCTTTGCTTTGCAGCTTGCTATTTATTTCTTAAAAATTAAAGATAGGGTAGGAGTCTTAGGCATACCAAAAGAAGTTTCTGAAGGCCCATTGTTGTCTGTGACTATTTCACCTATAAAGCCTTTCAAGGAACATGTTTATATAAATAAATAAATATAATTTGCTGGTGCTCATATTCCTAAAAAAGGAAACTTTCTTAAAAAGGCTACAATTGCAGTTGTACAATTGCAATGTATAGTACGTTCAGAAGCAAATCTCAGTAAATTCAATGAAACTGACGTTTATTTCATCATATGGGTATGAAGAATGAACACAACTTACTGCAACCGTTCAGAATAATGTCCAGATCAGAATCAGGGAAGCTGTGTTTTTCCAAATATTATTGGAATACAATTCTGATACAATGAACAAGGAGGAATGCTGCTCCCATCTCTGGAGGATCACAGATTCAATTTCCTTTTGCCTAGACTTGGTTACAAGACTTGGCTGCAAAAATCTCTATGACCTCTAGACAGGGGTGGGATTCAGCCGGTTTGAACCAGTTCGAACATACCGGTAGGTCTGAAGATCGGCTGGGAGTGAACCAGTTCGCTCCAACAATCAGGTGGGCCTTCCTGCCCCTGCGCAATTTACTTACCCTTACCTTCTCAGCTGATTTGCGTGGCAATCCTCTCAGAGTGGATTGCCACATCTCAGCTGTGTTACTCCCCAGAAGAAATGTGGAAGTTCAGTTTTGTTTAAACTGCGCACATGCGCACAGGTGATCGAAACACGCGATCACCGAACCGGTTGTTAAACCGGCAGGATCCCACCACTGCCTCTAGATGACAGGAAGGAGTTCGTTTTCTGTATTTCTTTGCTGCCATTGAGCAATATCATATGGATTTTGGTAAGCAAGACGTCATAGCCCTAACTAAATGTTATATGAAATGTTATTAATGTGCCCAATATAGACTGGCTTCTCAATATCTTAACTTGTTCTAGTGATTGACAGTATTGGCTCACTACTGTAAGTCCTAATGTGGTTTGGTTAATATTGACTTACTTTATTATCTGAACTTAGCCATTATAATTTTAAAATACACACTTATTTTAAAAGAATGGTTTAGTGTGTTATGCAGAATCAACTCCAACCTTTTGTTTAAGCATATTTTGTTGAATAAATCATTCACTTATCATGTTAATAGTAATTATTAATGCTCTTATCCATGAACCAGTTGTTATGATAGTTGACATATTTCCTTTAAATGCTTGCACTCAGTTAAATACTAATCTTGGGTATTGTAAGAATGATTTTCAAACTGCTTTCAGTTTGCATTGATTTTCAATCTGAAGTTTAAAACTACAGTTGTAGATACATAAAGAGGTATGGTATATATCACAATGGGGAGAGACATAAATTATAATTTGAACAAAGCAAAGAACAGGGACTTGAAAAACATAAAGCACTTATTTTTCCTTCTTGTGTGTCTTTGAATTTTCTTTGACTCTGTCTCCCTCCCAACACAGTTGCGGATACTCAGTGAAAAAACTCAACTTCCTATATGAAGTCTGTTTCTTGAAAATTCAGGCTCGTATGTATGGATCACTGGATGCCATCATTTTGCATTTTTAATCAGAGTAATACCTGAATATGCTAAATAGATGTGTACTCTGCTAAGATTTAGTAAAATGAATTCATAAGTTAAACAGTTCTCCCACCTGGTGGCTAAATTAAATATTACTTCTAAGAGTTTTATACTAAGTAGTTTACTCCTAAACTATATTACATAAAATGCCTAACTAATAATTTTATTTTTAATTGGAGCAATAGATACAATGATCAAAGTAATAATAATTATAACAACAAAATACTGAACTGGCATGGTGTGTGCGTGTGTGCGTGTGCAAGAATATTGATGCTTTTGAATTTGAATGCTGGAAAATATTTCTGAGAATATAATAGGTAGCCAAGAAAACAAACAAGTGAATTATTAAATACCGTGTTTCCCCGAACATGACAAGAAAGGATGCGAGCATGCAAAGCTCCATTTATGCAAGTGGCAGACACACACCTGAAACCATCCCCTCTCCCCACCTACCCCCGCCACTGCTGCTCCCGCTGCCGGTCCACAGAGCCAGAAAGGTTGGGGACCATTGATCTATATGATAGCTAAGAGCTGACATGGCCTTGATGCATATAATATTTAAAGTGTTTTATCAGTGTACTTAGAGTACATAGTGAAATTAATTATAGGTTATAGTTCCACACCTATATAATTAAAGCTTCAGTATTCTATGCATCTTACCAGTAAAAGAAGCAAAAAAGCTTTATTAATGTCTTACATCCAATAAAATAATATAGTTAGGACACAAAGGCCACATATATTGTAGGAGAAGTGAAAAGTGCTCTCGTCGTATGGTGCTTTTTAAACAAGAAGTTTTCTGTGATAGCCATTGTTAGGAGCAAGGAAAATAGCTGCCCTGTATGTATCATTGAGTTTACACATTGCCCTAAGTGTAATTTGGCTGAGTGTAATGTGTGAACCAGCCTTTGTGATTTGTAAACTATGACTTACAACCTAACACAATGTGTGAACCCAGACATTGTAACTTACTCAACAACGTTTAGTTAAACAAATCACAACTTAGCATGGTGTGTGAAAAAGTCCGTGTGTCTCAGTGGGCGTGAAACTACCATAAGCTTCAATTTATTTTAAATAGACTGGCATGTTTTTGTTCAGTTAATCTGAATAAAGCAGTTGCTTTATTTTTTACCCGTTTTCCAATTATGACTCCTATCTGTAATTTTATTCATTATTAACTCCTACTCCCAATATTTTAATTACATTTAATCACACATAGCCAGTGTTTTTCCCCATCTGTAATTCCTTTAATAGCTTAGTTTGCATTCTTTCTGAATCTGATATTCTAATCCAGAGTTACTCCGCTCTGATTCTTCTCTGTTTATTTCTGATCATCATCACTGTTCTCTTGATGTCTTTTAGATGAAGTACAGCTCCAGTATCTGGCCGTATTTAACTATGCCGGTTGGTGTGGGGCTCTAAAGGAGAAAATGTTGGCTGGGGGAGGCTGGGGCAGTAACAGAGAAGGCCCCACCACCTCTCTGTTCAAAACCTATGGAATCTGTTTTAATCTTTAATCTTTTGTAATTTTTATTTGTTTTTTTATATTTATAATTATTTTTATATGCATGTGATTTGTTAAGTTGCCACCCAGGAGTCACTTCAAACTGCAAAATCAGCAGTGTATATATTTAATGAATAAATAAAATAAAAATTTGTGTCAGATGAGCTCTGTACAGATAATCTGACACCAAGGTTTCTGACACACTGGCAATGTTGATATATCTCTAGGTCGTTAAATAGGAACTGCCTAACCCTAACCCTTGTCATTTCAGAACTGGTAATATCATGTTGAGAGCCATATTGGTGCCGTGGTTAAGACTTCAAGCGGGAAAGTCAGAAACCATGAACTCTAGTCCCACTTTGGGCATAAAACTAGCTGGGTAACCTTGGGCCAATGACCTTCTCTCAACCCTAGGAAAGAGGAAACCACTTTTGAGAGAGAGAGAAAAAAAAGAAGCCCAAGTACAGAAGAAAGGGGACACTGGTGTAAACCAGGAGTGAAATTCAGCAGGTTCTGGAGAACCGGTAATGGGAATTTTGAGTAGTTAGGAGAACCAGCAAATACCACCTCTAGGCTGGCCCCAGGAATGGGAGGGAAGGAAGATTTTGCAGTATCCTTCGCCTGACACACCCACTAAGCCACACCATGCCTACTAAGCCACACCCACACAACCAGTAGTAAAAAAAATGGGATTTCACCACTGATGTAAACCATCTGTAGGACTGTGCAGTTTGAAGGAAGGCGCTGCACCTCTTGAGGGAAAGACAGTCATCTTTCACGGTTGAGTTAGGACCTAAAGAAGAACCTAGAAGTTCTTTTTCTATTCAAGTCTCAAAAATTGAGTTCACCTATTTGCCCATACTATTTGCAGGAAGCAGAAATGCGTGTTCAGTGCACTATAGATATGGTAGTCTTTCAGATTCAAATAAGACACTCGTGTAGTTCATCTGTGGACATGGAGTTGAATCTGCAGCCCCAGGCTGGAAGTGCAGTGTCTAGTACAATGGGGACACAGGAAGTCCATTGTTGTGATAACAGTGGGTGGCACCCATGATTTTCCATGTGTTTTTGGTGGTGCCTGTCTTCAAAGCTGGCATCATAGCACAGGGCTCGCTAGAAAATTCTTTCAGCGTTGCAGTTTCTAGTTCCCTTGGCTGAATATCACAGTGTTGTAGTGTTCCTTTCAGTGTCTTTATAGCTTTCAATGTCTCTTCCCAGACTCCAGTACATTATAGACCAACTGGCAAGGCATACGGTAGTCATCTGTTCTGATGGCATGTCCCACCCATCTCATGTGAGCTGTGATAATCAGGGACTCAATCCAAGACTTCTATGTTGGAGACCTAGTCTTGCCAACAAATGCTGAGGATGGAGCAGAGAGTGCACATGTGAAATTTTTCCAGCTGCTTGGTGTGCCTTCAGTACAGAATTTAGGATTCATACTCATAGGACAGAAGGGATAATCAGGGATGAAATCCAAATCCTAGCTCTGTAGTGTTTCAGCTTTGTGAAGATATGTTGTGTTGAGGTCTCTAGTACTCAGCTGCCCCAGTGCCTGGGTGGCCTTGCTGATTCTGGAGTCAATTTCTTTGTCCAAAGACCCATTACTTGAGATGATGCTTCCCCAAATATTTGAAGCTGTTTACATTTGTCAGTTGGGTGTTGTTAACAGGATTTTTGGTTCTATGGACCTGGTGTCTGGCAGGGGTTGGTAAAATATTTCAGTCTTTTTTAGACTGATAGTGATGCCATAAAGCAGGGTGTCAAACTCGTGATGACACATTGTAATCACATGACGTATCACAACTTTCCCCCCCTTTGCTAAACTGGGGGTGGTCGTGGCCAGCGCATGACACATCCAGCCCATAGGCCGCAAGTTTGACACCCCTGCCATACAACATAGCAGCACTGAAGAATTTATTCAGTGTCAATTGTAGATCATTGTCTTTGTGCACAAGGAGTGCACTTATTAGCAGAGAGAACTTCTTGAATGGCTATATGGAGGTACTGTATCCATGTGTTCAAGCAATGTAGGTCAAAGAGAGAACTATTCAATCAGTACCAAATGTATACTCCTTCCTTCAGATACTGGAAAACACGTGACAACATACTCTATATGTTCTTAAGAAACAACAGATATTGCTTATTTACTTCAGTAAACCATGATCTGACGAGGCTTTCACTTCAACTGTTTATTTTTGTTATTGTAGAACAAATAGCATTATGTAGATATTATTTATGAAATTTATATGCTGCTCATCTCGTGGTTCAAGGAAAGTCTGATAGGCTTATTATTGAAATTGAAGAGTGCCATTTTTTAATGTTCATTGACTATTTTATTCTCCAGTTCTCTAATTGCTCAAACTATTCCACACATCCTTGACTCTGAAAACTGGTTGTTGTTTTTTAGGGATCATCTCCAAGACCATTCCATTTACCTAATAAAGGAGAATAAGTATACAATGAAGTTGACTCTTCATACACAATATTTATTAATTTACTAAGTTCTCTGCTTCTGAGACTCTCGGTAGTATCAAGCTCCCAATGAAGAAGAATGGGAGATGAAAACATAAGGCAATTGCTATTAATCTTAAATACTATCTCACTTAGGGCTCCATGAAAATGGCAAATGGACAAGGAAGGGAAATGCAACTCATGATAGAAACTTTTCTTCTGTAGATGCCCTAGTTCTTGAGTTCCATGTCTTCATTTTTAACAGTCTTAAAAGCACAGTTGTTGAATATGTTTTTAAGTACTGACGATGTCATTACATCTTTAATACTTCTGGTGTCAATTTAGTTATTTTGATTTTGTTTTTTAATTGTAAACTGCCATAAAACCTAATAAAAATAATCAGGTGGAAATGTACAACTGCTATGTTTTAGCACTGCATTTGCTCTATATGTGTCTCTATATGTTGCTTGAATTATCCCTCTATTCCTCTCTTGTTTTCTGCACACAGAGTAAACAGTGATCCTTGCACATGACAAGGTTTTTGTTGACAAGGGCTAGCATTCAGCTTCAACACAAAACTTTTACAGGATCATAGCCTGGATGTATGGAGCTCCCTAGATTGCTCCTTCATATTTTGGGTGAGAGGAGGGTAAAACAGAAGCAATACAGGGAGTCCTCAGCTTATAACCATAATTTGGACTGGAGTTGCATCACTAAGCAAGACAATTGTTAAATGAGTCACACCCAATTTTATAATCATTTTTGCTGTGATAATTAAGCAAATCACAGTTGCTAAGTGAATTACATAGTTGTTAAGTGAATCCAGCTTCCTCCATTGACCTTGCTTGTTAGAATCTGGCTGAGAAAATCACAAAGTGATTGCGTGATCTGCAACCATCATAAATAAATAGATGGCAATTGCAAAGTGTGATGACTCCCCCAGACACCTCTTCAGATGTGAGCTGGGGGAGGATGAACCAGTTCCTGGCACATCAGGAAGGGAATTGGTCAATGGCTCCAAGTAGCCATCTGTGAATGATTTGGCTGAAGCACAGTTGCAGCAGGACAGTCCTGAGCTGTCAGATGGGGAAAGCATGCAGCTGCAGCCAGTCAGGGATGATGAAGAGGAACTGCCTTCTGCATCTGATCCAAGAACATGTATGGCAAAGGGCAGGAGCAGCAAAGGTCAGCCTTGTCCTTCTTTTCTTTGTTTTTGAATAAGTTTTTTATTTATTTTTCCATCTTTATACATCTCATGTCATGAATGTTTGTTTTCTGGGATCCATACACATAATCATAACATTTTTTTTTACTAATTTCAATTCCTTTTCATTTTGATTTTAACACATTACTTCTATTATCATACTTTCATTTCTGAACCTTCGAGTATTTCTATCACATTGCTTATCATTTTAATATCTATC
>JANHFT010000578.1:168003-186483 GCA_032467955.1 Pseudoxenodon macrops | reverse complement strand
CCACCCTGAGTCTCTTGAGAGAAGGGCGGTATAAAAATTTAATAAATAATAATAATAAATAATAATAATGCGATGGGCAGGTCTTCTAGTCCAACCCCCCCCAAATATAAATAATTGCATAGATAACTCTATAGATTAGCAATTAATAGATTTTGAACAAGCTAATTTTCTTTTTGATGAATCTGTTAAATGATGAATGTTTGCTTAATTTCTCAAAATTTTCTTCACAGTTAAATTTCTTGAAGTAATCAAGCCTTTCTGCGTTATCTTGCCAGAAATTCAAAAACCAGAAAGGAAGGTAATGTATGCATTATAGAACTATAGTTTTGGCAGAATATTTATGAAAGATTAATAGGAAAAAACATTTTTGTCCTTTTCCCTATTTTTTTCAAAAAAAATGTATTTCAAAGTTATTCAGTTAAACCTCTAGGCCCTTTTAACATCTTTCTTTAAAGAAACACAATAGTAGGGTTTGAAAGGAAAAGCAGAAAGGAGTATCTGTCTGGCAAGTGATAGCAGTGTGAACTAGAATATAATGTGTTTATTCTCTAGCTTGAATACAATGATGCATCATTTGCTTGATGGCAGAATGCAAGATACAAATTTCTCATTTCCACAGTCCAAGCTGCCAGTCCAACTGGCAGAATTAAAGTGGCTCCTAGAAAGGAAGGGAAAACAAGCTGTTTGTTAAAATGGTTCTTTCCCCCTCCCCCAATAAATGGGGTTAGTTGGTTTTCATTTTGCCATAATATCCTGCCTGAAAGGCATCAGAGAGCTGTTCTTATAGTGGTCCTTGCCTAGTTAGTATATGTGGAAAATGTGCCGGCTACCACTTTTGATAACTTTTATTACCATACATAGCATTTTACTTACAGATATTAGCATTACTATGCCTCTACTTGTGACTTCTAACTGGGTGAATATAGGAATTTATGATACCAGTAATTTCTTTGGGGTCAACTAAAGGAAAGCTTTGTTTTTACCAAAGTTCTGCTCATGTTATTGTGTGTGGTTTTTTTTTAGTAAAAGCATTGTGGAAATGTTGGAAATTTAAATATATTAAATTTATATTTATATTATTCCATTTCTGGTTTCCAAATTACAATAACAGATAATCCTATATCACAGCAATTGGAGGGTCCCTCAGCCTTCTATTTTGCATTTTTGGAGAGTTGTCAGGGAAAATAGGGGAAAAAGTATTGAGCTTCTTGAAAGTCATGTACAATATTAGCTGCATTTCTCATGGAAATGTCATGCTTTGTTCTAGCCAAATGTTGGCAATGACAATTATTTTAACAATTTCATCTCTTATTGTAGATCCAGTTTAAAGAAAAGGTGCTATGGACAGCTATCACTCTCTTCATCTTTTTGGTCTGCTGCCAGGTATTTTCTGTTTATTCCTCGAAGCTTTTCTATAAAACCAAAGCTAGAAAGCTAAACCTATGATAATTTTGCTTTTTTTTTTTTTTTTAAATCCAGATTCCCCTTTTTGGTATTATGTCATCGGATTCAGCTGATCCTTTTTATTGGATAAGAGTAATTCTGGCTTCCAACAGAGGTATTGAAATTCACCTTAATAATTGTTTTTTATTTTTTTGGCTAAATTTCATTTCTGTCTATCAGGTAGCAAACTGGGTTTCTCCTTTCAGTGAGTTAAGCATGTTGCATTCCCACTGACTTCAGTAAAAATCATATTAATATTCCATCTAATCAGTGGGATTTAAATATGCATTATTTAGGTTTGGATATTGTGATTATAAAATGGGTTTTTGTGGGTTGGCCATAATGATGCTGCCATTACAAATATAGAAGATAGAAGCGTATTTTGGGGGATTTTAAAGCAGTTCATGTATATTATTTCACTAATTTTACCATTGGGACTGAGGCTGAGAAATTGATTGACTTAAGTATAAAAAAAGGATTGGGGATTTCCATTACTTTGTATCAACTCAGTGTTATAGGAGAGTCAGTTTTGTATAATAGTTAAGGTGCCAGGATAGAAACCATGATATTGTGAATTCCAGTTCTCTCTTAGGCAAAAAGCAAGCTGGGTGACATTGGGCCAGTCACTCTTGCCCAATGTTGACTTGAAGGCATGTGTGTACATGCACACACAGAGTGCTATATATTAATAGCTAAGTGAACTGCCTGGAATTGAAGGAGAGAATGAATCAGAAGGTGCTGGTGTCTTAGCAGAGCTAAAAGAGGCCATGTTTTCCTTTTTTCCCCGCCCTTAACTTGATGAACTGCTGAAAACCAGCACCTTTTAGCTCACATAATCTGGTAAAACTCTCTCCTCTGCAGTTTGAAACACGCATAGAGGGGAAGTTGGTAAGGCTAGTATAATACTAGTTCATATATTTTAACTCTGTTCTGCAGGTCAGTTAAACAAATTTATTTTTTGTTATATATATCATCTTAAACATTTTATTTATTCTTTAAATTTGTACTCCCATTTTTTTTGTTATTGGCAATGCATATTTCTACACAGGGACAAAGATAAAAAGCAGAATTCAAATTTCAAAAGTTCAGAATTCTTTTGATTATTCTTATGAATTTTGATTTGCCTGGAAATAATAGCATATGTGCAAAATCTTTACAATCAGCATTTTTGTATGTTTAAAAAGCTCTCAAATTATTATGCTTCAGTAGGTTGGAAAATGCTGTTTCTAAAGGATGAGGCTTGCTCATTCTTCTTAAATGAACTGTAGTTTCAGCTTGACTTCCAAAAGCAGGTTCTCCTAATTTGATAATATAACAAAATGATCATGTTTTGCAAAATGGCAAAGAATGAAGTTCCATTGAAAATTTAAATCTTTATTAAAGATGTTTATCTTTGTAATGTCTTGAGATGGCCAGTTATCTGTGTAGGACTGAGCAGGAAAGGATTGGTAGATCCTGTCTTTCATTCTATTTTTGATTTCCAACAGGCACACTGATGGAACTAGGCATTTCTCCCATTGTCACATCTGGTCTCATCATGCAGTTACTGGCTGGTGCCAAAATAATTGAAGTTGGGGATACACCAAAAGACAGAGCTCTCTTCAATGGGGCACAGAAATGTAAGGAATGGGAAATTTTAAACAATTTTTATTCTATTTCAGGGGTTACCTTATTCTAGTTCAGTTTGACCCTCGTGTTCTAGTTCATGCAGATAATAGACAGTGGACAATATAAATTGACCTCTCAGGAAATTTGGAATGTTAAATTGCATTTACTTTTTTTATCCTGTAATTGTTTTCCAGTGTTTGGCATGATTATTACTATTGGACAATCTATTGTTTATGTAATGACTGGAATGTATGGAGACCCATCAGAGATGGGAGCAGGAATCTGTCTCCTTATCACCATTCAGGTAACTTTTAAATTATTAAAACTTCTGGATGTAGACCTAGGATCTGTAGATATTTAAATTTTAAAAGATGGAAATTGGGTCCTTTTGCAAACTTCCTTAACCCAGCCTTTTCTCTGCAAGAATGTTAAATGCTCTTGACAGTCATCTGGAAGCTTCCTTATTAGGCAGGAAATTTACTATGGGCGGTTCTTACTTCTGGGTGTATTAATCTCAACCAAAGAGCTGAAATTTACACATTTCACAACTATATGTTTACACTTCCAGTAACAAGTTGACTTAATCAACTTGATTGAAGCTGACACAGAAACATAGTAGCCAAAAGGGCTACCCTCCATAGACAAGTATTTATACAAATTGCTGTGCCTATTTAATTGTTTCTGTATTGTTCTTAATTAGTAAATTTTTAATTGAAGTGATTGATATACATTTCTCCTTGTAGCTTTTTGTTGCTGGTTTGATAGTTCTTCTGTTGGACGAACTTCTGCAAAAAGGCTATGGTCTTGGCTCTGGCATTTCTCTCTTCATTGCTACTAATATCTGTGAGACAATTGTATGGAAGGCATTCAGCCCAACTACAGTGAACACTGGCCGAGGTAATCATTCTTTGAACAGACATATGTCAATACCTTGGAAGGAAACAAGAAAAAAAATCGAAGCTCTTCCTATTTATCCAATATCCAGTATGTTGAGTATCATCTGGGGAAAAAAGTTAGTGAGGATAAGGAACAGTGTACTGGTTTGCTTGAGTTTTTATGTGTTATGCTATCTTTAAGGAAACATGGCTGCCTAGAACCCTGAATACCTCTGAAAATGCACGTATTGTGATAAATTTCACTCTTTTGGCAATTCAGGCAAGAATTGGCTGGCTGGGCAAGCTTGTATCTCTCATTATCAGCAGTACTAATAATTATAGAAAACCCATGGAGTTTTAAGTGTGTGTATGGAAAACCAAGCAGCATTCTTTTCTGCAGTTTAAATCCAATGGCTACTTCTGTGAAGGTCCTGAACACTTCATCTTAGAATTTGCACTGTTGATGTTTAAAGGTGCTTATGGAGAGATAAAAAAAATATAGCCCAGAAACATTATAATGCAAACTTGGGTGTTATATTTATATTTGCATGTAAGGAAACTCCATTCTGTTGAGCAGATATAGCACAGTGCTAATAATGTTGAGTCCTTATTGACTACTTCGTATATTACACTTCAGCATGAGTGGTTTTTTCAAAGGTATTTCCCCAACACTTGTGCAGATGAGACCATTCGGAAATGCATATATTGCAGACTTAATATATCAGATTAAGCTGTAGTTTGTTTTAATTGTAGTTTATTGAAAAGGTCATTGTTGCCTAGTTTACATAGAATCCTCAAACTGTGCAAACCACTGTGGCTAATTTCATACATGGCAATGAACCAAAATATGCACAGTATATTATATAATGTTTTAATTTTAAAACAACCAGATTGTTTCTTCAGAAAGTTGTTAGCAGTATGCAGCAAACCAATTTTGTGTGGATCAGGAATGCTGGAAAAACATTCCCTTTAATCGGAATTTATCTCCAAATATGTTTATAGTTTTTTTTCAGTCCTTCACAGAGGGGCCGTTTATTTCTGTATGATTGGAATTAGCAGACAATTATTCACGTAGCTTTACAGGCCTTTGGTTGCTTTTTATTATTATCGTTTAAATTGTTGCCATTTTATTTACTTTCTCTTTGTTTTATATATTACTTTCTTAACCTATTTCTATTTTACCAGTTTTAGCTAATTTCTTACTGTCATTGTAATCTGATATTATGAATTTAATTTAATAAATGGCAGTTTCTGCTAGCTTTACAGTGTGATTTACATTAATACTAGTAACCACATGACTAACAAGAAGGAAGTGTTGGGCTTTAATCTCATTTTTAGAGAATGAATCAATAATCTTAGGAGTAATTAGAGTATACGGGATATTCTAAACTGCCAGCTTTCAAAGGCAAGGACTGTAAAGCATTAACAGCTTTTCCTATAGTAGTTAATAATTTCTTCACCGGTTCATTAAAAGGCATGGAGTTTGAAGGAGCCATCATTGCCCTGTTCCATCTGCTGGCTACACGCACAGACAAAGTTAGAGCGCTCAGGGAAGCCTTCTATCGGCAGAATCTCCCCAACCTTATGAACTTGATTTCCACCATATTTGTCTTTGCTGTTGTCATTTATTTCCAGGTATGTAGAAGTATAGAATGACAATTTAGAGTTTAACATATATATATATATATTGTTTCAATTTTTTTATTTTGTTTTATATATATATATGTATTGATGCAGTGTGGCCCCTGGGTGTCATACAGTCTAATACAAATTAAACTAGTAGAATTAATCATAGTTATAACATTCAACCAACTTATATACCGGTATTTCTAATAATAATAATACATGTTTATATTAAGTTTTAGTCTGTCATTATTCAATTATTCCATTTTTTCTCTTGTTATTGCTTTTATTTTATTATATAAGTGTATGTACTAAAATTCCCCCTTTCTCTTATTTTTATCTCTTATACTAACTTTTAATCATGTCACCCTTTATTAAAAGACATTTTCTTTCTATCCTACCTAACTTCTACTCATGTCACCTAACTAAAAATGAAGGGAAAGAGAGAGAAAAAGAAAAGCAAATCAGAACAACAACAAAAAGAAATCATCTCTCCATCGTCTCTTGCCCGCTTCAATACTTTAATTGCTATACTTTTTTTGACTTGCCTCCCAATCTTTATCTCTGTCTGCATCTACTTGGCTATTCAATCGGTATTTCTCCCATCTCTACCCTCTTCCACTGTCTAATTTCCAAAATTTCTGTCCAAGCCCCTTTCTCCCTTTCAAAAGTATCTTCCTGTATCTCCAATTCTCTTTTCAACTCTCTTGATATATTTTCCCCCTGGTTTAATTCATCAATCACTATTATTTTCATTGTTATCTCCTCCTTGTCGTCTTCTTTTGTTCTCGGGTTCTTCGGCTCAATCTTTTTCTCCATTTCTTCTGTTGGCTCCTCCCTTTCCTGAGCATCTTGATCTTTACTCATCATCCCTCGTATAGTATTTTCCATTTTCCCATAATCTCCTTAAATCCTTTCTCCATGATGTCCTTTTTGTTTTGAAAAAGCAACGCCATCTCCTTCAAAATTCCACTCATTTCTTCCTTATAAAGCATCTTATTTTATTTTTAAAAATTCAGCTTTTGTCCAGCAATCCAAGAACTATTTATTCAGTCCTTAAGTTGCCCTTCAAGGAGTGCACTAATCACATTTTTATATCCCATAGCTAAATAATCAGTTCCATAATAGTCCCAGAGGTTATCAAAAGAGTTTAACATATTTTCATACACTGTTCAGGCCTGGGAAGGTGTTTGTTTATTAAGGCCATATAATTTCTGAGGAAATGCTTACTAATACATCACCAAAATATGAAATTTGAATATTTTCGCAAGGTTTATTGGAGAAATGTAAGATATACTGTAGATTAGAAGTGATACTGTGTTAGTGTGTGATATCCTTTTATCTTGGGGTAAAGCTAATTGAAACACTGGATATTTCCTGCCAGCAGAAGTAAGATTATAATCAGAGTTGTGGTTTCACTTGGTGACCACTTCACTTAATAACCAAGTTGCTAGTCCAAATTTGGTCACTAAAGAGGGATTACCTATATAAACCAGTCAAGAGAAAAAAATAATATTTGTTGTTTGAGATTGCTTTTTAAAAATAACCTTGATTTGATTGACCCTTGGGGCAAGTATTTCTGTGAATTACATTTTCTTTGTGTTTACATTTTAATTTCTTTCCCTTTGTGATTCACAGGGATTTAGAGTGGACCTCCCTATAAAATCTGCTCGCTACCGTGGCCAGTACAATACCTATCCAATCAAGTTATTCTATACCTCCAATATTCCCATTATTCTTCAGTCTGCATTGGTTTCCAACTTGTATGTAATTTCTCAGATGCTCTCTGCTCGTTTCAGTGGCAACATATTGGTTAGCCTTCTGGGTACTTGGTCTGTAAGTATTTTGTAAGTTCTTCTCCATAACAGCACTTAAAAATTCTTCTAGCAAAGGCACCCCAGAGAAGACAGATTTACAGAACTATACTTTTAAACTTTCTTCCAAGTAGACACATACAGAATTGCATTGTATCTGATTTTTTATTTACTATTTGTCTTAGAAGTGAGATGGTCTTTCATATTGAGCCTTACCTAATTTTTTGTCTTATTACCAGTTCCTTTGTATTATATTAGCTTTAGTATATTTTATTATATTATGCTAACAATGCATGCAGACATCTTTGCAATGCAACAAAAGACTCATCACTATTATTCATAAATATTGCTAACTTGAGTAAATTGGTTGCTAGCAATTGTGTAATACTTATTCACTCAAGAAAGTTTAATCCAATTTTGCTGAAAGCAATCTCTTTTCACTGTAGGATACATCAACTGGAGGTCCTGCCCGTTCATATCCTGTTGGTGGTCTTTGTTATTACCTGTCGCCTCCTGAGTCTTTTACATCAGTTTTAGACGATCCTGTTCATGCAGTTGTTTATATTGTGTTTATGTTGGGTTCCTGTGCTTTCTTTTCCAAAACCTGGATTGAAGTTTCTGGCTCATCTGCAAAAGACGTAAGTTAATAGCGTAAATCTCACATCTTTAAATGCATCAAAATGCTGCAGTAAGAACTTGAAGAAAAAATTCACGGAAAGGTCAAATTCAACCAGAACTATAGGATATGCCTCGTACCAAGTCATACTGCTGCTCTACTAAATTTGGCATTGTTTAGTGCCTGACTGTGGCACTCCAAGCACTCTCCCGTGTGCATCTGAAGATGCTGTGGATTTAATCTGGGTCTGTTGCTGAATATATGCTAGAAAATAGGTTTACCCTTGGTGTTACTTAACATCCAAACCTACCCTCTACCCCCTATCCCACCAAATCTTGGGTGAAATAAATCCCTAGCTATATGCTCATTCTATAGCCATTCATTCTTCTCAGGGCAGCAAGATCTCTCATGTATGAATTTATAAATGTTTATAACTCTTTTCCAGAATTTATTTCCTGGGGTTACTTGAGAAGATGGCAGTATGCCTTAATAAGTTAAATCTCTTTTTTTGTTTAGTTGCCATATCCTTGTACTATTACTGATTTTAAGAACCATTGAGGTTCTTACATTTTTATAGCAACCGAATGTAGTGATTTTTGAAATGCTAAAATTTTACTTATTTTGGAGTACAGGTTGCCAAACAACTGAAAGAGCAACAGATGGTTATGAGGGGTCACAGAGAAACCTCCATGGTTCATGAACTCAACAGGTGAGTTATAAATCTGTGGCGTTATTGTAATCTGTGTTGCTATTTGAGCTTTCATTTGTTTCAGAGAAGCAGAACTGGACATAAACTACCTACCTTGCAGATTTAATGGCCTTGCTGTGCTATATCCTTGTTACTGAAATTCTAGCCTTAGAAAATGTTCTCCATAATATTCCTGAGAATGCTTGCTTTATATTTGGTAAGGCAAAGGCAATGAATCTCAAGGTTTGCTTATTTAAAAAAGGCAACTTTTTTCACCACTGAAGCTGATGTTAAAAGAAGTAAATAATCTCTTTCATGTATGTAACACAGAAATAAAATGTACCTGCAGCCTGGGTTGTATTTTAATTGAATACAAAAATGCTTATATAGGTAGTCCCTGAGTTATGACAGTTCACTTAGCGACTGTCTCCTATCTAGGACAAATGCACCCTACTCAGTTTCTCTGACTCACCAAGACTGGCTGCCATTTCTGGAGCAGTAGGCAGCCTTGGTGAGTGTCCTCCAAAGGTTTCCAGGCTCAGCACGGAAAAGCGTTTTCACGCTAAAGTAAGGCTTTGGGTGGTGAACCTGCATCACTTCAAGCATCTCATTAGCATGCAAACCACTTTTCCCCCAGAGACTGGAATCTTCTGGGTGCCCTGATCTCGTGGGATGTCAGGCACCCATTCTCTTCAAAAACGGGTGCCTAATGTCGCGCAAGACCATGACCCCAGAACTTTCCAGTCTTCAGGTGAAAAGTGTTTGAGCGACTCTGGGGCAGTTGGAAATGGAACGATTTGCTCCATTTCCAACCACCCCAGGGTAGCACAAGCACTTTTTGCGCAGACAGAGATTGAAAGCTTAGTCTGTGTGCAAATGGGGCTTTTGGATCAGCGGGATCTGAATTTCCCTTCTCCAGCCCAGCACATGGATTCCCTCTCACATGCAGGGGAGGGAAAGGTCTGTACAGGAATTTCCTTCTGCACATAGAGGAGAGCTGCCTGGTCTCTTGGCAAGCAGCTCTTGCTTTTTTCATTTAACCTACACCAGGGGTCCCCAACCGGTGGGCCGCACACGCATGCACGCATGAAATTAGGTTGCATGCATAAAACCATCCCCTCCTCCCTCTGCCACTGCTCCAAGGAGCCCAAAAGTTTGGGGACCAGTAACTTACACAGTCTCTTAGCAGCTGCACCTGAGAGGGCTGAGATAGTAGTTGTTGAGCAAGGCAATCACATGGGCACTTTGCTTAATGACTACAATAATGGAAGAGTATAAAGGGCAGGCTCAATTACTGTCATACGTAGAGGACTGCCTGTAGTTTGCCTAAACATTTTCTGCAGTAGCTATGCCAATAGACAATTTCCTTTCAATCTTTTGGCCTAACTTGTATTTTCTTGTTCCTCCTTTTTTAGATACATTCCAACAGCCGCCGCCTTTGGTGGCCTCTGCATTGGTGCCCTCTCTGTGCTGGCAGACTTCCTTGGGGCAATAGGATCAGGCACGGGAATCTTGTTGGCTGTCACCATCATTTACCAATACTTTGAAATCTTTGTAAAAGAGCAGAGTGAAGTTGGCAGCATGGGAGCACTTCTCTTCTAAATGCAATATTGTCTCATGGACCTAGGGACCGGCGAAGAGTGTTTTTAAGTTTTTAAAAATCAGGTGAAAGAAATTAACAGTTACACAAAAACACATGGGCATACTGCATTAATAGAAACACTTCTTTTAAATGTGTGAATTTTTTTCTGAAGCACATTCCTTCGGTTCAGACTTTATTGGTATTTAGTTGCTGTTTTATAAATAGCTGGAAAATGTGTAAAAAAACCATTTTTAGAAAAAAAAAAGGTCTTCTGTTCTTTGTTATTGTTTGAAGCAATTCTCTAAATTGGTTTAATCTTGAGAGCCTTTTCTCCCTACTTCAAACTGCACAATTTTGTCCCTAAGTTCCTTGAAGGTTTTCTGGGTTCATTATTTAAATGAAGAGTGGACAGTTATTTGTTGAAGTGTGATATTTGTCTCTTTCCCTGGAGTGGGGTGGGAAAATTGAGACTCTTCCCCACTTCTCAAAATCACCACCCAAATTATCCATTAAGTAATAATGGATTATTCCATTAAGGAATAATGGGGGGGGGGGAGTTCTTTTTATAAGCACATACATTATTTCTCTCTGTAGGATACCACACTTAGACCATCCAGATGTCTAGTCAAGCAGAGTCTGTGTTTTCAATGCCGACTACTGCCTTTTGAGTGTTTCTTTATTTCTGTCTAGGATGATAATAGGCTCCATCTGTTGGTAGAAATCTCAGGTCATGTTACTCTACAGCAGGGCTGTCAAACTCCCAGCCCACAGGTTGGATGCGTCACATGCTGGCCACGCCCACGCCTGATTTAGCAAAGGGGGGGGGAATCCTAATATGTTACGTGAGGAAGTGAGTTTGCCATCCCTGCTCCACAAGAAGAATTAAGATCATGTCTTGCAATGCTGTACTGAACGGAGGCAGCAAACAGTGCCATAGAGGAAGCCTGAAATTTCTTATAAATGGATGCTTATAGTTTGTCTTGTATTTATTATTTTTATCTCTTGACAAGTGTTGAATGCAGTATTTCTCTTGGAAGTTACTGTACTCCTAACAAGTTTTATTTGCCATGAGATCAAAATAAATTCTAAGCTAGGAGGTATGATGTTAACTATTAATCTGCTGATTGATAAGTCTATGGAAGCCAGTTACAGTAGAACCTGCATATATTGATTCAAATGCTTATTGTCTCCCCAATTGCTCTGGAATAGTAACTACAAGCCATTTAAATTCTTGTCCGCCTAAGGGGGGCCCACTTTATCTCCAGATAGCTTCATATGTTTTTCTAAGCTGAGGTGATGGTGCTTCTTTAGAGACCAAGTAACCATTGCTTGCTTTCAGGGTAACACCTACCAAATAGGACAAGTAGCCATAACATTTTTACGGTTTATCCACTTCTTCTAAAATTCCTTGGAAGGCTTGACATCTGTTGAGATATATCATTGGTTGTAAGGTATTTTATGTATTGTACAGACCAAATTAAAACACGTGATATAATGAGAAGCATGCAGATAGAGTTACTGGTTGTGTTGGCTCTTGAAAAGAGAGCACTGAAGTCCTGGGACCACATTACTGGCCAGTTGTCTTTCTCAGTTTCAAAATGTAGAAGTTTATGCCATGACAAAAAGACCACATATATTGAAATCAGGTCAAAAACTATACTGAGATGAAAGTGCCAAATCTCTGGCAGTTCTGCCATTTTACCCAGCAACAAAATCCCAGTATCAAGAAAATGCAAATACTAACTGCGTGGAAGAAGCTGAGAGTAATGCAATAAAACTGGAAAAAAGCACAGGATCTCCTCAAGCGCAAACACAGATGGGGGAATTGGTAGCTACTGAAGAAATTTGACTGGTAAGGTCTCCAAAGCCAGCTTTCCTGGAGTGGTTTCTTCAGTTAACAGGCTGCTGTGACATGGATATATTTTGGGCTATTTTTAATTCCAAAACGAGTGAAAAACACCTTATGGTGCTGTAGTGCGATTCATTTGTGTGGTCTTCAAGCAGGCAAAGCTCAAGGAAAAAGTTGTGTTCTGCATCAGTGTACAAGGCACTCTTTGTTAGTACTCCTTTTCAAAAAAACTTGTAAATCGATCCTTAATTTCATGAAATATAAAACTTTTTAAATAACTCAGGTAAATATTAAATTGCATATTGCATTTTTATCCAACCCTATACATTTTATCCCACGTACTAAAGGGATCAAATAAGGTTCCATTCAATTTCAGAATTGAAGTGATTTGGAATGTCAGGTCAGACCTTTGGATAGATTGTGTGCATTACTGAAACTATCTCCCCCACCCCCTTAGTTGAAATTTACAGTTTGTGGACCACTTAATCTGAATGGGAATAGCCATTATCACAGAGTTTGAACCGAATGTTGTGGTTGAAACAAAATTATCTTGTTTGTGCATAAAGCATTCTTCAGGGATTGCATCCAATATTGTAGTTTTTGCCTCACTTTTGAAAGATGATCACTGCCAAACCAGTATTTTAATTTATGGTATTAACATACCATTAACTTTATGCACTACACACAAGTCCCGATATTTTTATTTGCACAGGCAATAAAAAATGGAGATGTCCACTACTGTCCCTCTTCTATTTCAGTTGAATAACATTTTAATTTCAGAATAAAATTGTTTCCTTTTGCTACTTCTCGGTTCAGATGTTCTTAATAGAGATAAGCTAAGGTGATCTGAGATGAATCTTTTTGTAACTTAACCTGGCCTTTTTTTTGAAAGGCAAAACACAAAACAAAAAGGTGAGCAAGGTTTTCCTTTAATTGAATGCTCCATTGATTAATCATACATATATGGCTGCCCATCTCATGAAAAGTGACACTGGGGGTTTATAAAAAACAAAGCATATTTAAACATGAAAATGTAAAATCTGTATTTAGACATATTGAAATACAGCAGTTAATTGGGATGCCTTTGCTGACACACTTGCTATGGTCACTGGTTACCTGAGAGGGTATATATGAAAACATACATGCACTCACACTCTTCCCTTCTTCAGTTGGAAGAGACTCCAGCTAAGGCCTTAGATATGAAATATCACCTTAAATGCTGTATCAGAGACTACTAGCCTAAGCCTCGGATTGAAAAGTGTACTATAAATCTGACATCATTATGGATTTATGTAGCATTTTGAATTATAGGTAGTCCTCAGTTGACAAATTTAGTGACCAAAATTACAATGGAATCATACAAAACTTAAAACCCAATTTTGAAACTACGACAGCCGCACCACCACATTCCAGACAACGATTGTATTTTGGGGCTTGGCGGTTGGCTCACCTTTATAGCCATTTGCAGCATCCCGTGGTCATATGACTGCTTTTTGATGGGTTTTTGCCAGTTCTAGTGCTAGTTTCCAGTTAAAAATGCCAGTTGGATGTAATGGATTTGCCTGATAACAATAACTGCTCCCTTTTTTCCCACTCAGTACCTCAGAAAAAGGGAATACAGTAAACATCTGGCTGAAGAATATATTCATGAAAGAAACTTTCAAATTGCAACATTTAAGTATCCACTAGAGGATGCTGTTTATTGCAGATCTAAGCTATTTGAATTAAAGTAACTTGCCAACCATATGTAGTCCATTTTTGCATAGAAGTTACATATGGAAAAATACTAGACATCTTATGGTATGTATTTGAACTTTATTCTGTAGTTTTAAAAACATTTTTGGAATAGTTGCCACAAAAGTACTTTTTCGTTTTCTACAAGATTTTTCAAGCAAGCAAAAACATTGCATAGCCTGAATAAAGGTTTATAAGATATACAGAGTACTTCTGTGGAGTGCATAAAATGTGTAAGCCACCTATTGCTGCTGGGGAGAGATTGGAAGAGTGGGTGGGGAAAAGGTTCCTGATCATTGATAGCATTATTAGATATAATGCAAATATGCAAACATTTATAAATTGTTTAATAACTCACTGTTGTAATAAACAGAAATCTGTTTAATCACTCAAATGTAGTATTAAAACTGATGAGTTCTAGTTCAGTTGTTTTACTGTTCCTATGTAGAAATTATTTTTCACCTTATAACCATGTTGCTTAGTGACAGTTGCCAATCCCAATTGCAGTCAGTAAGTGAATCAGCTAAAAGCTTGCCCACTGCAAACTTTCATTTGAGCTCAACTATTATATAGAAATGTCTTCTATTTCCTAGGAAGTGGAAACAATATATTCAAACTGAACAAGATCAATCAAATTCTACTACCAGCTATGGCATTGTTTATATAGACGTAAGCAAGTTGGCATTCAATGAACAAATGGATGAACAAAACAATGAACAAAATATTTTCTGAGGCTGAGGAATTCTTGATCATCTTCATCAATTAATTGTATACATGAATTAACCAATGACACCCATTAATCAGGCAAAGAAGCTACCAATTTTTAATGACTTGAAAAATCATGAATTGTTAACAAGGAAAGTAAAAAATGTAAGGATGTTTTGTTTCTTGGTTGATTTATTCTATAACAATTTGTAGATCAATGTGGGTCCTCATTTTACTGATCTCGGAAAGATGGAAAGCTGAGTCAATCTTCAGCTGGTCAGGATTGAAGGAATCGATTGAAGGAACTGAGCAAAGTTAGCCTGCAATACTGCATTCTAACCACTGTCACCACAATTCATCCATGACAATTTCTAATCTAAACGTTTTGCTAGATTACACTTTTGAAAACTTGCTTTTAGTTATTCTGAGACCAGTAAAACTAACTTTGCTCTATTGTTCTTCCAAGCTAAGTAAAATAGTTTTGTCCTACCTAGTGACAAGTATACTTCATCACAAACTGACCAGCAAAAGCAAAGGATTTGTTTAAAAGGATCCTTCAGTAATTGGGGCAGCATCAACTTAAAACCCACGTACTGTACATCTCTCCCACTTGTTTGGGAAAAAAACATGTTGGTTGGTAGAATGTGTAGTTCTGCAAATAACCTGCAACCTCTTAGAAGAGGTACAGCCATTTTTAAGACTGATACAATAGAGGCCTAAGCTACTGTAATTACTGAAAATAAAGTTACAGAATCTCTAAGTAGGGCCCACAGAGTTGCACAAAAGAAAATTTTAATATCCCAGGAACAATTGCACTGTCATAAAATCTTAAACCCGACTTGCTGAAAAGGCCAGACTTGGAAAGAGACACAATACATGTCAAGCTAACATGAACCTGACAGTCTCACTATATTATTATAATTAATAGAATTTTCTTCATCTTTTACTCTAGTCTGCATTAATCGAATCCATGGTATGTTTGTGATTTTCCAGGATGTTTAAAGCTTCTTACTTCTGTTTATCTCTTTATTCAACATACAATTTGTTTGTCAAAAGGCCACTGCTTTAATGATTCCCATTTTATAGGGAAAGCAAATGTTTGTACCTCTCTAGCTTCCCCCCCACCCAGTCTTTATCCTTCCTTAACTCTATAGCACAATCCCAGTGAGATAGCTATTGCCAAACTCTCCTCCTCATTTGTATTCATCTCAGGAAGATCAAGAGTTTTCTGACAATGAGAGCCATTATGCTGTATTTTCTCATCTATGTGCGCAGAGAGGGTGCAAAGTCAAAACTACCCTTTCCTTGTCAACGGATGTGAAGGGCCCCATTTCCCTCTAGAGCTGCAACAGGCAGTTGGATATAGCCTATAGTCATGAACAAAGAATCACTAAAACAACTTACAATATGTCAGACCACATGACTGAAGCTAAATGAATAACAATAAACACTCAGTTTGAAGAATAGGCTGTTAGGTGCAGAGTTTCTAATGAATCTGAAAGCACGCAAGGAGGAAAGTTTCATCTGTAGGTCATTGGCATTATTGGTCTACACGACTCTTCAGAGTTAGGAACATTTGGGTATTATCTAATGATCCGGAGCTACACTTGAATCCATTCTATCCAAGGTTGATTTTTATGTTGATATTTGGGGTACAAAATTCCCTTTCCCTTTCTGCCACTCAATTCTTTTTAGCTTATGATTTCCTGTTTTTTCAAGGCTTAATTTGATCATTTCAGCCACATACCCTTCCTCCTTTAAGATTACTTAAAACTGGATCATCATTCATTCATTCATTCATTCATTCATTCATTCATTCATTCATTGGACAAAGTAGCTTTTCTTCTGAAAGGAACAGCCACCTGGGAATTTCCTCAACTCCAGTCTGTCTCCAGGGGCACAAGTGACTGCTTTGACAGGTGAGCCAGCCATGACTTCACCGGGAAGATAATTGTCTAATCCCAGGGATCCATAACCTAATAATCTCATGTTTGGAATAATGAAGGGGGCTGCTCTTGAAGACAGTCTCAAAGTTGCAACTTATCCAGATGGATGCTTGTGGGACAACTAAGTGAGATCATAATCCTGAAAGGACTGTCCAGACTGCCTATTAAATATAGTAATGGACCCAATATAAGATGTTGGCATTAGCCTATAAAGGCCTAAGTGACATAGAATCTAGGAATTTTAACAGGGAATTTTCCCTAATGCCATCCAAGACACTAACAACTCCAAGGGGAGTCTTCCTTCCCCAGGTTGATCTGGTTTACAGTAGGGTAGCCACAGGTAGAATATCTCAGTGGAAGGGGACCTGTTGAGGGAACTGCCTTCTAAATTTAATGTGTCTATTGACTGCCACGCCAGTTTGTTTTGAGATTAAAACTGAAAACATACCTGTTCATGCAGCCACTTTACAGTGCCTTTAAGACAGTCTTGTTTTGTTTTTTGGATATTTTTTTAATATGTATGAATTTAAGGATGGTTCGTCTTACTGCTGGTTTATTTTAAATAGCTCTTACTGTCCTTTTGTAAACTATTCTTGGCCTTTCTGCAAAGAACAGTTTTATATTATAAAATAAATAACCTCCCATTGGTCTATTGTTTTTGGTAGCTACTGTCTCCAATGGTGGAAGGCATGGTATCTTGTAGGTTTTACTCGCCTCCGACTGCCATTATTCCTACTACTTTAATTCTCTTCCAAGAATGGTTGTCTTAATTTCAGAGAATTTGGAAGGAGATTTTTAAAAATGGTGGGCTGTTATCATTTAGCTCCTCATGCTGGCCCTTCCCTTTTTCATCCTGTTTCTGCTTCCTTCTGGCTATATCTTCCATTTCTCATCTTTCACTTCAGTAGTGGGAACATTTCTAACAATGTTTCCTTTCAAAATTTCAGTATCATGTGAACTGACAACCTCGATTCTATCTTTAATAAATGGTTATTTTAATTCACTTTTTCTTTACTCGCCCATTCTCCAGTTCTCTGCAGATTCGAGGCTGTTCGCACTAATATTGAAGGAATAAGAAGATTTTTATCAGTCACAGCCCCAACTGAGTTAGTCCAAGGGGCATCATGACATCAGCACTTTTGGATTAAGCAAGTAAATGAGGAAGAACTTAAAAGGGCCCCTCCAGAGTCCATTGGGATGAAATAGCCAGAGAGATTTAGTATTGCAAACTTATGGGATCAGAAGAATTCAATTATCTTGTCTGAGGCAAATACATACGATGTGCATTCACACTGAACACTTTTTTATAGAAGTCATACTTTCATGTAAATGTAAATCCCCCTGCCCAATTAAATTGACTCCTGATGACTTCAAGGGCATATCCATATAACAGAATAAGAGTTGGCAGGGACTTTGGAGATCTTCTAGTCCAACCCCCTGTTCAGGCAGGAAACCCTACACTATTTCAGACTATTGATTTACCATTGCTTTTTCCAGGAAATGCCTTCAACTCCTAGTCTTGCCTACAGCCCTGGTGTGTCCTGATGGACCCTGGTGTGGTGCCTTCTCTGTCACTGTGCCTGCCATGTATACCAGTGTTCCTCCCTGAGATCAACCCTGATTCTTTTGTTAGGCATTGAAGATCTTGCTTACTCCTGGGCTTTAGGGACAGCATGTTAGAGGAGCCCAGTATATTTGTGTTTTGCATTGTTATGCAGTACTCAGTTATTACATTATGATTGTTTGTAATTGTACCTTTGTTTTGTTTTGTTTGTTTGGTTTTATTATGTTGTCTCCTCCTCTGTGAGCTGGTTGTTAGCTGCCCAGAGTAATTTATTTAAGATGGTCAGCGATATACATTTTCTAAATCAATCAATCAATTAGTCAGTCAGTCAACCTCTTCTATTCAGATTACAGATGAACAGAGTTGGAAGGGACCTTGTAGGTCATCTAGTCCAACCCCCTGCTCAAGCAGGAGACCCTACACCATTTCTGAC